>BJCO01744153.1:0-17776 GCA_018326465.1 Flaveria floridana | reverse complement strand
TCAGCAACTTTACCTGCCAACTGGAAACACATAAAAAGTCAGCGTTGCTGAGTGAGTTCTAGTTTTATAAATAAAATACTTTACTTTTATTAAAACCACTTCTTTACTTTCACGCAATCATACATCATATGTACACATAGATAATATCATTATTATCTTTATCATTTGTTATCTTTTACTTCTATCTAGATCCTGTCAAACTTTACCCTCTTCATGGCACGCAGCCATGATTACGGAGGTCGAGTGACAAGGATCCCGTTTCGTACTCTGTTACTACCTTTCATCTGTTTATTACTTTAATTTGTTCATTACTTTACTTTCTTTTCATTCTTACTCTTTCATCATTACCTCTTTTCTTTCCATCACCCATAAACCTTACCCTTTTGTATCGTGGTACTGGGCCTAGGTCTACCATAGACCTTCTATAACGGTGCACCGCACCTCCTGGCCACAGTACCTAAGGTAAAGTCTAGGTGTACCATTGCCATATGCAATACCCTTCTGTTTCATGGTACTTGACCTAGGCCTATCATAGACCATCTATAACGGTGCATCGCCCCTCCTGCCACAATATCTAGGATATGCAGCAATGGTTCTATACAAATGGTTAATCACATTGTCAAGGTTTACCCTCTTCGAAGCACATAGCCATGATTACTGAGGTCGAAAGACAAGGATTCCATTTCCAGTCTGTTGCGACAACAAGGTCGCTCACCTCCTATATTTGCTTGCAAGCCTTTCTTACTCTCATTCTTTATTAATGCATGCATTCATTTATCATGTTCCTCTTTCATTATCTTTCACTTTACGTTACATAATACTTTCGTTTCATTCTTTAACATAACACGTAAAGTCATGGGAAATATAAACATACACTATAATAAGGAACATCATCATACACAGGTAGCATCATCATACAAGGCATTATTATACATACGAAACATACATCATGCATAAACATGCAACATCATCATGCCCAATTTACCCTCTAAGACCTCAATGGTCATCTTTCATGTATTTACGGGAGCAACCACGTCAAAACTTACATCTGCACTTTCCCCTGAAAGTCAGTACTTTAACTATGTTCCTCCTCGGGTACAACAGCCCTATTTAGGTGTATAGGCACCCTTCAGTCGCATGGTCTCCATGCGACCGAACATCATACGAATGGACCACTGTGGATGAACTCTAATGCGGATGAACATCCAATCGTGCGAATGCACCCTCAATCGTGCGAATGATCCCTATGCGAATGGACCTCATGCGGTTGAACACTATGCGAATGAGCACCTATGCGAATGGACTCTCAGTCGCATGACCCCCCATGCGACTGGACCCCTAGTCGTGCGACTGAACCTCAGTCGTGCGAATGACCTCCAATTGCACCTCAATCGGCCGAATGGACTCCAGTCGGTCGCCTAGCCCTAGCTGATGCAGAATGCAGTTCATCCCGAACCCAATCTGCCATTTTTGACCTCCAAGCTCATCCAAACTCATTCTAAGCCCAAATCAACCATCCTAAACCTTAGAAATGCATACTACAACACCATTCAAGCACACACACAAGCCCGAAAACATACTCCAAATGCATCACACGTAATCACACCCAAATGGGTCAAACACACACACATACAAAAACGGGTTTACTATGTGTTCTAGACCCAAATAAGTTGAAAGCGAGTAAAATAGGGGTCCTAGAACTCACCCAAACTACAAGAAGAAGAAGAGCTTCGTCTAGACCCGCTACACGACGATTTTGCACACTCGAATCCAGCCGAACCAACTCTTTTTCTCTCTTTTCTTCCTTTTCTCTCTTCTTTCTCTCTTCTTGCTAAAATGTGGCTGTGGGGAGAGGGTAAGGGCTACCCTCTCCTTTCAAATATTCCCATTTACACAACTTTCTCGCGTTGGCGAGTTTGGTCCCCCAACTTTGGACTTTATTTCTTTTTCTCCTTTCGTCGGCTTCAAAGAAAATATCCGGGTGTTACAGTAATGATCACTAGTGCTTTTTGATTGGTTAATTTTTACTAGTACCCTAAAAATGTGCACCCATGCCTTCTATTTATAGGCTGAGGAATTACTTTTACAGGGGTAAAGGTAACTTTCTTATTGTGATAAGAAAGTTATACAAATAGAATGTTTGACTCTAACATGCTTTCTGACTAAAGTGAAGTCTTTCGTAGATGTTGACTTGGTGACATCACCTCAGAGTTTGACTTGTTGACTTCATGTGACTTCCTTGATGATTGAAGTACGTGAAGTATTTTGTTCTTCCCTAGTAGTTGGTTTGATCTTCAAATTGAACTTCATCCGCAGCAGCAAGTTATTCTTCTTCCACAAGAGCAGTATTAACTTGATTCGATGACTTGTTCTTTCGTTATTATAACAGTGCTTTTGTAGGAGTTCCACGGATACATATACCTTTATTACGTGAACATCTATGGAAGTACAAATTGTTCATCCGTAGATAGTTCTTACACTTGGTCAATTTCCAAAATTAACTAAGTATGATATTTTTCCCACAATCACACATATAAATCAACACACATATTATTTGGGTTAATCTATATATATATTGCATACAAAAAGATAAATATGTACAAGATTCATTAAAAAAGTTGAATAAAGTTCTAGACCTATACAATGAATCTAGACTTAACAATACTCCCTCTTAGGTTTAGACACTTCTAATCAGCTCTTCAATGTTGACAACTCCTGAACTCTTCCTACAATCTTTTTGTTGAAGTATAAGATTGCTTCCTTCTGATCATTATACTTGTACTTGATCTGCGTTCTGCTCATTTTTTTCAATGTTTCAAATTTGATACCAAGAACATCTTCTTCAGTAGTCAGTGGAACTACTACTCTGTTATTTGATAATACCTCAACTTCATCTTGTTCAGAAATTCTAAGATCAGTGATAGAAGGAATTTCAGATCCCAGCAGTTGACCAGCCTTAAATTTTCTTCTTTTGTAGGCTTTTGCATAAAGCTTGTCTATCACTTGAATGATGTGCATATATAAACATATGTCACTTTGAGCATGTATATCATTCATCTTTGGAAAGTATTTATCATGTAAATATGATGTGTAGCTTGGATGAAGAAGCTTGATTTCCATTGGATCAAAAACCCTAATGCTTGGAGATTTCTTCTTTTGATCATTTCTTTGTAGCACCAACTCTTTTGTTCTTTCTACATATCTGTATTCAGTGATGGGATGTGTATATTGGTTCCCTTTAATGCTTTTGATCGATGCTACATTCATGCTTGCATATCCAATTCTCCTTAAAAATTCATCATCTACAAGTTGTGAGGAGCTGGATTTAGACTTCTTTTGTCTTTGTTTTCTTCTTTTATGTTCACCATCCTCTCTTCTCGCTTCCATCACCACATCATCTTTGAATTTGTTTCTTAACGTTCCAATAATCATAGAAAAATCTCTTCCTTTTAGAATGATTGGATAGTTAGTGATCGGGATGCTTTGAAAATCACATATGTCTGCATTTGGGAGAAAAGTTTTTGTTTCAATCCATGGGAAATATTAGATTATCCCAGATGCTCTCTTTATTATTGCACAATCCCAGTCTTGATCATACTTCCAAGCTATGATCTTGTCCTCTTCAGCAGATCTTGGGATTGTTAGGTGATCATATAGTTGAATGAGAGTTGATTTTTGTTCTGTGATCTCCCTTATTGTTATTCCCAGATGCCAAATTTTACCAGGAATTATATCCCGTGGCTCTTTGATGAGTTTATCTTTTCCTTTGTGCATGTCTTTGCTTTCAATTACGGTTGGCACAGTAAGGGAAGATTTTGCTTGATGTGCATATGTAGGATTAGGGGCCTCAGTTCTAAACCTGACACCTGTTTCCAACTCCACCTTCATCACATATTCCATCATTTTTCAGAGCTCACTCACAGATCTTCCCTTTAGTTCATGAGGCTGATGTATGTGGCTTTACAGCCAACATGTCATATTGTACTTGGTGAGCTTTACTGTGTCACAATGACTTAAATCTTGTTTTATCTTTTGAATTGATTGGAATTTTGTAAAGGTTTCATAGTTGCACAAAAGAAGCAAAAATCTTGCAGCAACAAACTCCTTCAACACTTGTTTTATCTCATTCATGTTCATCATTTCCACCATGTCATAGGGAAAACCATTATTAATCAACTCCATGACCATGTTGGATTGGGTTGTTTCTTCAAATATATCATCAGCAGTAAGTAAGTCATCAGACTTTTCTTCTTCACAGCTTTTGATGACTCAACCTTTATTAAATCATCACACTCTTCATCACTCTCAGCTTTAGATAAATCTACTGATGGAGTATGCTTAGGAGATATTATTTTTTCTTTCTTAGGAGAGTCTTCAACCACAATAACCTCCTTTTAAATTTTTCCCCAGTACTTTCTTTTTTGGTTGTATTTGATAGTTGGTTCTTTTTTCTTCATTCAGTGAAGGTTAACAGCTATGGATATTGAAAGTTGAGTAGCTTAATTGGTTCTGGATGAACAGCAGATTCAAGAACAGACACCTTCTTCTTAAGAGCTTCAATCTCTTCATCCTTTGATTTTAGCAAAGCAGATTGTTCAGACAGAGTCTTTAATGCTTTGTTTAGCTCTAATATAACATTCTCTTTTTCTTTCTTTTCTTTTTCCACAAAATCAAGGGACTCAGTCACCAACTGATCTATAGTATCAAAGACTTCATCATTTATTTTAGCTTCTTCTCACAATTGCTTAATGGTTGTTTCTTGCTATGCAATATTTGTATCTTTCTCTATAATCAACCTCTTCAATTCTCTTATCTTTTCCAACCTTTGATTACTTTTGATAATCAGGTTGTTGTATTACTGGAAATCTTTTTCTCAAATCAATCTCTTCTTCTCTTAGATCATTTTCATCAAAGGCTGTGATGTCAACAAAGTGATCACTACTTTCATCTTGTTATTCTGCATGAATAGCTTCAAAATCTTGTTCAACCTCCTTTCCATGCTCCCCCTCAACTTCTAAATAGACTTCTCCATCTTTCATTTCATCATCAAGATCATCTTCAAGATTTATTTGTTCAATTTGTGTTTGGCTATCATTTTGTGATGTTGATTCAAGAAATGGGGATATTGAAGTTTGTGGTGGTTCTAGATGAGAAATTGTTTAAGTGTGATTAGGTGAAAATGGTTCTGTTGTTGCTGTATTGATTGATGCTTGGGATTTGGAAGGTGAGAAAGGTTAGGTGTGTGTACTTGAAAGGTTAGGTGTGTGTACTTGAAAATGAATTCTGTTGAACAGTAGGTCAGAATGGTTTTATTTCAGTAGTGTTTAGAGATGATTGAGATTGAACAGGGGAGAAAGGTTGTATATTTTCACTTGCTAGAGAGTTCACTTGAACAGGTAATGAGTATGATTAGTTCATCAAAGGTGTTGGTGATGGAGAGTGTGATGCTTGTTCTGTTGGTGCAGAGGACTCGGCAGGTTGTGCTTCTTATTGTTATTGGTCAATGTAACTAAGTTCTTGTGGAATGTCTACATTTTCATCAATCACGTGAGCAAACATTTCCATAACCCTTCCTTCATATTTCCCACTGATCTTCTTAAGCACAGATTTCCCCAGGTAAACTTGCATAAATTCTCCACTTTCTCTTTCAGTGTTTGGCAGTGCATCATTAATGATCAATTGGAGAAATCTGGGGTACATGTACATCTTATCTTCTTTCTGTACCATAATTTGATCACACGGGCATCCAAAGATATATTTGGCATAGTTGTATCTTTTACCTTCGAACACTCTAATGATTCTAGAAGAAATGTGCCTTGATAATCTATCTAACCTAGATTTTCTGTTGGATATGCACTTCAGATAAGTGTGGCACAAAAACCTATAAGGTTTGCACAGTCTTCCCTTCTTGATCTCTCAACTATATTAGTCTCCATCATATACTATAAGATGAAATATTCATTCAATATATTCATGGTCAAATACATTTGGATGGCCCTCTTCTTAGTCTCCTAGTTCCAACACTCTCCTGGTTGTTCTTTCATCCACCCTTAATTCTTCATTTCTGATTATCAAGTGAATCATCATCCCATCGTCCTCCTCCTCTATTTGCTGAATTTCAAAAATCTATCATATGGGATTGATAGATGGTTGGATCCACAGATAATGCATAGAATATCCTGGACCTTCTCAAGTAATTAATGATATCTCTGCATCCTTCGACCATAGGGTCTTCAGGATTAAGAAATGCACACATGTTTTGTTCTTTAACAGATTTATTAGCCAATCTCGATAATGTTGTTCGTTTGATGATATGAAGTCAAAATTTAAGTGTGATTTGTTGTTTGGAGAGGGTAATTTTGAATGTTGGCGTAAAGAGGGGTTTAAGGTTTAAATGTTATTCGTTATGTTCTAGGTCTGAAAAAGTGAATGAAAAAGTGAATGAAAATGACAACGGTTAAGATTATCATTTATACACTCTTAGAATATTTAAAACCTTTTTAATGTTGTGGGGCCCTTAACCATCATTACCCTTTCGTGGTAGTTTATTCTTCCGCATATAGTTAATTCTTCCATAGAACATCTACGGAGAACTAAATTTTCTTATTTTCTGAATTAAATCTATGGAAGTATAATTTACTTTACCATAGAATACCAAACTACAGAAAACAATTCTACTTGTGAAAATATGAACTTTGTAGAGTACCAATCTACGGAAGATCAAAATTTACAATTTAACTTCTGCTGAAAGACAGAATTTTACGGTTTTTGTTGTATGATTCTAACATATTGTTATATAATTTGTTGATTGTTGTTGGACCTTGTTGACTTTGCTTCATGGCAAATGTGCAAGAGATTGATTTGATTAAAACTTCAGATGTCCTCCAACCAAGTTAGTGCTTAAGTTTCAATTTTCTTCATTTAAATTTGATATAACTCATTTTTCATGTTGATGACTACGCCCCCTAAATTTGTGATTAATCATGAACTTATGAATTTATTAGAAATTTATGTAAAGAATATCATGAAAGGCAATTATCTATCCATCTTATTTGAAAAGAAAATAACACAAACAAAATATTTTTGTATTTTTGTTTATAAACAAAAACTAAACATAACTTATATACAAGCATTTGAATCATAACATTGGATCATACTATGACACTAAGCAACTTCTTCATGCATTTTGTTTCATGATAGTAGACATAGATCTAGTGCTGCTTGCAAGTATTATGATCCACATAAATTCAGGCAAGAGTATATATTCAACAAGACATGTTGATTATCATGTTTTAATATTGATTAAAGATAGAAAAATATGGACTCCATATTCAAATCACATTAGAGTTTGTCCTCTATTTATAAGTCAATTCATCACTTTTTCACACTTGAAAACTATGTTTCTTATATCATAGGCTATATCTTAAGATTTCTTTCAAATCTTATTAATGATGTTGTTATGATTGATATTCTCTTTAAGATAATATACATTTGATCACATTGAATTCTTTTAGAGCTTATTGATAATCATCATCAGGTCATCGGGTCTTTACTTTCGTAAAACAAAGGTGCGTATTAACCCAGATCTTTATTCACGCAAAATAGAGAGATGATGATGACCAGTATCAGATCAGAAGGTCTTTACATATGTAAAATAAAAGTGCTGATGAACCCAGGTCCTTGCTCATGCAAAACAAAGGGTATATGATATGCAAACATAGAGGCTATAAATGTCGGAACATAATGTGTTTAGGTGAGTAAGTTGATCACAGCAGGATAAGACTTACTTGCTTGCTCCTCAAAATGGAATTGCCTATAATTAGTCATCTAAGCATTATGTTATGCATGAACTTGTTTATTTTCTACTCAAGCTGAACGTACTCATATAGCAAATCACATCTGATCAGTCTTTAATATATGTTAAAAATCAGGCAAGTAAACAAAGGTATAGTGTACTATCATTTCGCATGATATGAATGCTTTTTCAAAAAAAACATATTAACAAGACAACCTTTATGGATTTAAATGTTTTGTGGATGTTTTTGACTTTTTCATATGGAATAATTTGAAGGACAGATCATGCTTTTCTTTGTGATGATTACTAATCTAAGTTGATCATGCCTAATGACTCAATTAAGAAATTATATCTCACTGAGTCAAAGGCTTTAGTGAATAAATCAGGAAGCTGATCTTTTTTATCCACTTTGATCAACTTGATCAAATATTTTTCTAAGCAGACTCTCAGAAAATGATATCTTATTTCTATATGTTTTGTTTTACTATGTTGCACTAGATTAGTAGTGATGAACATAGCAGCTGAGTTATCTATGTGTATTGGTGTTTGAAGAAAATTGTAACCATAATCAAGTAATTGGTTTTGCAACCATAAAACTTGAGATCAACCAGTTGAAGCAGCTATGTACTCGGCCTCAGCTATGGATATTGACAATTTGTTTGCTTTTTGCACTGCTAAGAAACAAGTCTTGGTCCTATGAATTGATAGCCACCAGTTATTGATTTTCTATTATTGTTGCATCCTCCAAAGTCACTATCAGAATATCAATAGAGGTTGAAATCTCCTTCTTTGGGATAACAAAGTGCAAGAGTTGGCTTCCCTTTAAGGTATCCGAAGATCATCTTAACTGCATTTAGATGTGACTCCTTGGGGTCTGATTCGTACCTATCACAAACACAAACAGCAAACATTATGTCAGGTCTACTGTCAGTTAAGTACATCAAAGATCCTATCATTGATCTATACAATCTTTGGTCAACTGACTTCCCTTTAGGATCAGGTACAATATTATCTATTATTGATGCTGGTGTTTTGTATGAAGAAGTGTCAATGAGGTTGAACTTATTCAAGATTTGGTGAACATACCTCTCTTGATTGATGAATATTCCATCTGGTTTATAATGAACTTGTAAACCAAGGAAGAATGTTAATTCTGAACTCATTTGGAACTCAGATTTCATCAAATTTTCAAAGTCTTCACATAATCTCTTGTTTGTTTATCCAAAAATGATGTCATCCACATAGATTTGGATGACCAAGATGTCTTGATGATCATGTTTTAGGAAGAGAGCCTGATCAATTATTCTCTTTTTGTAACCATGCTTGAGCAAGAAAGAAATTAGTGTTTCATACCACTTTCTTGGTGCCTGATGAAGACCATACAAAGCTTTATCATGCTTGAATACCCTGTGTGGGTAATGAGGATCTTCAAAACCTGGTGGTTGGGAAATATAGACTTTTTCATCAATTTTACCACATAAGAAACCACATTTCACATCTATCTCGTAAACTGTGAACTTCTTATATGAATCATAGGCTAGGAAGACTCTAATAGCTTAAATCCTTGCAACTGGTGCAAAGACTTCATTATAGTATATCCATTCTTCTTGAGTATACCCTTGTGCTATCAGCCTTGCTTTGTTTCTTACAATGATGCCTATGTCATCTAGTTTGTTCTTGAAAAGCCACCTTGTGCCAATTGGATATTGACCTTCAGGAAGATCAACAAGATTCCAAACTTTTTGCTTTCTAAATTGCTAAAGTTATTCTTGCACGGCTTTAATCCAGCTGTGTCTTTTAATGCAGCAGTGATGTTGGCAGGAACCACTTATGAACCACTTATGAAATAAAACTTTCATAGAATTCCAACACTTTTTCCGGTCCTCAAAAGCCCATAGGAGCGGGTCTTTTAATGCAGCAGTGATGTTGGCAGGAACCACTTATGAAATAAAACAAGAGAAAAGATAGATTTTGACAACTTCCCCTTGGCTTCTTGTGGTTCTTTCATTAAGATCACCAATGATGTTTTCTATTGGATGATTCTTATGAATTCTTGATGTTGGAATTGATGCAACTGGAATGGATGATACTAAGTTGGTGATATTGGTTGATGGAGATGGATCCAGCTGAGATGGAGAATCAACAAAGTAGTCAATATCTTTATCATTTTGTTCTTCTGATGCTGAATGATAACCATCATCATGAGTTTGTGTTCCCGCAGATATAAGAATAATTTCCACGAAAGTTATAGGAACAACTACGGATGTAGTTTGTTGACCTGCTGATGTTGTCACTATATATGGAACATCTCCTGATGGTTTGTGAACTTCAGTTGAAGGTAATGAATCACCTTCTAAATTAGATGGAATATCTACGGATATAAAAGGAACTTTTGATGATGCATTGTTCACTTATCCGGATGCATTAGTAACTTCTACGGATGCAGAGTTAACTTCTACTGATGCATTAGTTGCTTCTTTTGAAGTTGACATTCAATTTTCAGTAGACTTTCCATCACTTGTTTGAGATGAAGGGCCAGGATCAGCAACACTTGAAGTGTGATAATGTGGTGGTCTTGGAGGATCAGCAGTTAATGGTACTTCACTTATGCTTAGAGGAACATAAGGATAACATGTATCTGAAGAACCTGCAACATTCAAATAACCAGTGTTAAATGAATTTGTTAATGCATCTATATCAAACAGCCAAGATGATCCTTTTATATATTTTAGAAATAAGTATTTATCAGAAGATACATTAGGAGTTTCCTCCATAATGTTTTGATTTGGAATGTAAACTCAATATGATTTAAATGTTGATGAGTAACTAACAAAGATACCATCATAGGCTTTTTTAGCAAACTTTCCTAATTGATCTTTGGTGTTTAAAATAAACACATGACACGCAGAAGCTCTAAGATATCCTATAAAAGGTTATCTTTTAAATGAAAGCTCATATGGTGTTTTATTATTTTCTTTGACAATTAATGTCCTGTTTTGAACAGTGCATGTTGTGTTCACTGCTTCAGCCTAAAATCTTATTAGCAAATGTGAGTCACTAGCATTGTTCTTGTTACTTCAATTAGAGTTATGTTTCTTCGTTCAGCAACTTCATTTTGTTGTGGAGTTCTTGGTGCACTGAATTGTCTGGCTATGCCTTTGTTCCTGCAAAAGGAAACATGATTAACAAATTTAGATCCATTATCATTTCATAAGATTTTGATTTTCAAATTAAGTTGATTTTCAATCTTAGTGATAAACTCCATTAATGTTTTTGATGTTTCACTTTTCTATTTTAAGAAAGAGAACCAAGTGAATCTAGTGAAATCATCAACAATCACCAAACAATATTGCCTTTTTTTAATGCTCATCAAATTGGTTGGACCAAAGAGATCCATGTGAAGCATTTTGAGTGATGTTGAGTTTGTGTTGATTTTTTTAGACTTATGTGATACCTTATGTTGTTTTCCTTTATAACATGATGAACAATGAGTAGAACGGAAATATTCTTTCTTGGGAAGGCCAATGACTAAGTCATTTTTTACCAACTTGTTCATGTTCTTCATGTTTGAATGAACCATCCTTCTATGCCACATTTGAGTTTCATCTTCTGATGACTTAGAAAACATGCATATTTTATTGTTTGCTATTGAGGTGTGTTCATGTCCAAAACATATGTGTTTTCTTTTCTTGGTGCTTTAAGAAGCATCCAATCTGCTGGAATTTGAAAACCTGGCTTAAGAATGTAACAGTAAGTGTTATCAAATAAAGTGGTATAACTTTGATCACAAATTTGAGAACAACTCAGTAAATTGTATTGTAAATTTTCATAAGAATTTACGTTCTCAAATTTGAGTACACCATTTGTTACCATTCCTTCACCAATAATTTTACCTCCCTTCTTATCCCTACCAAATGGTACATATGAAGCATTTTTATGTTTGAAATCATGGAGAAGAGAGCAGTTTCTTGTCATATGCCTAGAACAACCATTGTCAACATACCACTTGTTTTCTGTCCTCCATGGATGTTCATGCACACATAATGAAATCAGTTAGAGAGTGGAGCCCAAGCCTTAATGATCTCGGGCTTTCCATTGGTGTCTAAAATTGTTACTCCCTCATGAATGAGTCTTGATGTTTCAAGTTTGGTTTTGGACTTAATTGGTTCATTTTGTTTTGTTTATAGTGAGGATGATTCTGTTGAAGATGAACTTGAAACTCTTTGATCTTTTTCCACAAGTACTCCCTTTGTCACCTTTTCTTTGAGTTTCTTGTTCTTTGTACTTGATGTTGATACTTGAATAGAAAAGGTTTCTGCACCTTTTGTCTTTGATTGTGGTACTTGATTACCCTTTTCAAAGTGATCATAGAAGACTTCATCTTTCAAATCTACCTTCTTATGAGGTGTCTTGCTCTGAGAGTGTTATTTCTCCTTCTTCTTTGTTTGGTCATCAGCAGATGTTGGCTTCTTTGTCTTTTGAACCTTTTGTTTTGGTTGCTGCCTCTTTTGCTTTGAATCTTTATTGTTGTCACTTGATTAAGAGTCTGATTCACCATTCTTAGATTATTGCTTCTTTGTACTTTTTATTTTGTTCTTCTTGTTGAAGTAGCATTCTTGAGTAGAATAATTGTCCTTGTTACAAATAGCACAATGCTTGTTGAAGTAACAATCAGAAGTCATGTGATTGTTCATGTTGCATATGGAGCAATAATTGCTGAAGTAACATTCATCTGCATTGTGGTTAGACATATCACACCACTTGTAGTATTTCCTTCTGCTTCACTTCCAGACTCTATCACTTTCTTCTTCTTTGCCTACTTCTCTTGCTCCTTCAACTCTCTTTCAAACTTTATAGCTAAAGAATTTTTACCTCTACCAGACATGATGTCAAATGGTTCTTGTTACTGAGGATTCACAACACTCTGTTGTTTCTTACTTTTCTTATTAGCATTGTGTGATTCAACATATGATTGCTTCTTCTATAGATCTTCTATAGATGTTGACTGTTTTGAAGGAGCAATATTTGTCTTCTTACGTGGATTTTCTACGGATGATTTTGAGATAGTCTTCTTCTTCCCCAGGTGTTCTGCGAAAGTGATTTTCTCTTCTTCCATGGATCCTACCTTTCTTTTTGTTATATGAGTTTTGTGCTTCTTGTTAAGCTCATGAATTCTTCATTTAATTGAGCCATTCTTGTGTAGATGGTCTTCAACATATTTCTTTGTTTAGGAGGATAAGGTAGCTTAATCTTCTCAAGAACTTTAGGAACTATAGGTTCAATTAACACATTCTTACCCTTGTCCAAACTAACACATTTTTGCTCATTAGGCTCACCAACATCATTCAGGTCATCACAATCATCAAAGTCAAATTCTGATTCACTATGTTTAAAACATTCTGATTCAGATGAATCAATTTCACTCACCTCTGTATCTTCACCATTTACCGATTCATTAATTTTAATTTTTGGTTCAAGTTTGAAACTTGATACAAAATGGTTTAACAGACTGTTGTTCATTGAATCAGGTAATATGGGATAGTTATCATTTAGTGGAGGTGCAACAGCATGAAATCCCAACCCATACATGTTTTTTGATTAAATTTGAGTATTCAAAAGTTTCTTATATTGTTGTGATGATAATTGAAACTTCTGAAGTTTCACATCAAATGATGCATGATCAGATATTGATTTTATTAAAGATGTGGTCAGATGCGCCTTCAAATTATAATTTTTAGACACAATTTTATCCAAATCTTTTTATAAAGAAGTGATTTTGATGATGTAATTTGTGTTCTCTCACATGAGATTTATTCAAAATCATTGTTTCTTTAACTTTGTTAGCTAACTGTTAAGCATGGACTCTGTATCTTTCAACCTCTTTAACACTGCTAGATGAATATAATTTATCCCTTACCTCTCTTGCTATGAGTGGGACTTTGTTCTCCATGTTAGCCATCAATGCTTGATTCTCCTCTAAAACTTCATTCTTATACATGCTCCAATCACAAGTCCTATCTTGCAGGATGATCAACCCAGTTCCTTTGGTGTTACATGTTCCTGCTAAAGAACTTATCGCTGGTGGGGATGAGTTTGTAAGTTGAGGCTGCTTGAAGTTTCTTTGATTTACTGGATGATGTTATTGAGTTTGTCTCAAGTCACATATTGATTGCTGATTGCATCCTCTTCAAAAGTGACCATACAAATTACACTTATAGCATCTCACTTTTGATTTGTCAACACCATTCTTTGTTGTTCTCCCTGCTACAGCCAATCCCTTGTTCCTTCTCAGATACATCTTTTCTTTATATGCAATCATGGCCATTTGCCATTGCAAATCTATTTCTTCCACTTCATCAGGATGTAATTCTTCAAGGTCTTACTGACAAATGTGAGAAGGGGTCAAAGTGCTACCCAAATAAGCTTGAAAGCTTGAACTGAAGGCTGCAAAGGCTGCCTTCTGTTCTTCTAATTCGAGTACTACAGTGATTGGTTCAGTTGCAGTTGAGCTTTTTGCATCATCATGTTTCCATTTCACTTTCTTGTTTGAACTGCTTTGAAAGGTTGATTTAGTGGACTTTACTGCATAGAAACCCGCTTCCTCTTTATCATCACTTTCAACAAAAGAGCTTCCATCATCATCATTTGAAATAAAAGCACTTCCAACACCCTTTGTTTCTTTGAATTGATATGGTGCAATTGAGGCTTTTACACTCTTGTTTATTGTTTTCTCATTCAATTTCAGAGCTTCCACCTTTGCTACCAAAGTATCTAACCCAATTGCTTTTAGATCAAGGGTATTCTTGAACATAGACACAATTTGAGTCCAACATTCTCGCAAGGTATGAAGCATCTTTTTATTCAACTCCTCATTACCATACTTCAACTCAAAGATGTTCATCTCAGTAATAAGTTGCATGTATCTGTGGAGCTGTTGAGGAACAGATTCACCCTCAATATGATAAAAAGTATCATATTATGAACAAAGGGTATCCTTCCTGATGCTTCTGATCTCATCACTTCCTTCACACAAAGTGTGAATAATTTTCCATAATTGGTTGGTTGTTTTGTATGCTTCACATCTGATTAACAGGTCTTCAGGTAAAGCCATAGTAAGCATACTATAGGGCTTAATGTCAATTTTGACCCTCTTGGCATCTTTAGGAGACAAATCCTTCAAACTTATAGGCTGATTGTTGTCATTATAATCAGGTTCAAGAATAGGTGGAATAAAGGGACCTTTTTTAATAGACACCCATAAATCAGACTTCGTATAGTTGACATGGTTCCTGAATCTGATTTTTCATGTTTTAAAATCAGCTTTGTTTCCCAACTTTGGAGGCTGATAAGCTGAAGCAACAAGTGGATTACTCATTTTAGTTAACTAGGTGATTATCAAATTATCAAATGATCTAATACCCTATGAATGTGTAAAATGAATACAATGCGATCACACTCACATAACAGTAATAAATCAATAATAGTATTGATATGAAATCAACTAAAACAGAAATTCCTTTGTATTAATAGTTTTTATTGTAAATGAGCTAATTAATGACAAACTCTTAACAATTAAGAAGTTGTGGTCAAAATTAGTTAAATCTCTCAATAAATGTTCTGACGATATGGATATGGAGATGTTTGATGATGGGATCTATTCAAATTTATTTGAACAACTGTTGATTATCAAATAAAAACACAAATATACGAATCAAAATGATTTTGATGTAGATCGGAGTTAATCGAGCAATGAAACAGTACTTAATGATTGATAAAATAGGGTTTGATGATTTTAATTTATTACACTAATTTGTTGAGCACAATATTTTCGTTAGCTACCTATTAGCTAAACCCAACTTGTGTTTTGATTAGATTGTTCAACAATACGCTTGAATCTAAGTTATGAACTCTCAAGATGTGACGAACACACAATAGCAACTTTAGGCTAAATGATCAAATCTGATCAAAAACTGATAGATCTAATGAAATAAATAATTATTTAAACAAATCTAAAATTGATCTAGATCAATGAGCACGAAGCTCTGATACCACCTGTGAATCCAATGATCGAACAAGAAATTATTAGTATAGATCGTACGAATAATGATCGTGAAATTATCACAATTTGTTGTTCAATTAATTGTTGATGAAATTGTAATTATAATGCAAATCAATAAAGAATAGATCAGAGAAATGAAAATACAATAAAGTAATACGATAAACACGATTGCTTCAAATGAATTTCATTAATACTGAAATATGGTTACAATTTAACAAATGCTGATTGGTTGCTATTATTGTCCTGGCTATTGCTATTGGTGTGTTATTGAATATTGTTCTATTGTTGGTAGTGATCACTAGTGCTGATTACTGGTGCTTTTTCACCGGTTAATTTTCACTGGTACCCTAAAAGTGTGCACCCATGTCTTCTATTTATAGGCTGAGGGATTTACTTTCACAAGGGTAAAGGTAAATTTCTTATTGTGGTAAGAAAGTTACACAAATATAATGTTTGACTCTGACGTGGTTTTTGACTAAAGTGCAGTCTTCCATAGATGTTGACTTGATGACATCATCTCAAAGTTTAACTTGTTGATTTCATGTGACTTCCTTGATGATTGAAGTACATAAAGTATTTTGTTCTTCCGTATGAGTTGGTTTGATCTTCAAATTGAACTTCATCGGCAATAGCAAGTTATTCTTCTTTCGCAGAAGCAGCATTAACTTGATCCAAGGACTTGTTTTCTGTTATGGTAACAGTGCTTCCGCAGGAGTTCCACGGATGCATATACCTTTATTATGTTACAGCAGAACATCTACGGAAGTACAAATGGTTCATCCGTAGATAGTTCTTACACTTGGTCAATTTCTAAAATTGACTAAGTATGATATTTTTCCTACAATCACACATATAAATCAGCACACATATTATTTGGGTTAATCTATATATATTGCATACAAAAAGATAAATATGTACAAGAGTTTATTAAAAGAGTTGAATAAAGTTATAAACCTATACAATAAATCTAGACTTCACAAAACAATGGTTAAAAATTAAGAGAGATACTATGGAGGCAATTTTATTTTCTACATGGTGGTGATTTGAGAAAACGGAAACGAGGTATTTCATGCGAGCGATTTTAAAAAGGTGTTTATATTTTATTGGATTGTGCGATTTTTTTTTCATTTATTTTATTTTATTGGATAGCTGTTGGTAATAACGATTTGAAACTAGTATTCTGGTAACTTTCTTTTGAAATATTCTTTTATACTTATAATCGTAAAACATAATAATTAAAGAATAATAAATTAATATAATATATAAACAATAATGAAAAAATAACACGAAATTCTCTAAATCGTGTGTGTGTATATATAACTAGTGATGAAAATTATTTGACACAATAATCATATGTATAAAAAACAATAGTCTAGTGTATTTGACAAAATAAACAAAATGTCATCCACTTTAAAAATAAAAAAAAACACATCAAACACATAATACTTCTTAATATTTTTAGTTTAAATATATTTTTGTTATAAGCCTGCTGTTATATATCATCCCTTGCTATTAAAATAAACAAATATCCCTTGTTATTAAAATGAATGCATAAGTAGATAAATCTCGAATTCAGATGAAGACGTTCATGATATTTGATTACGCATATCTATAAGAAAAGAAGATAGTTTTCTAATAAACTAAATCTCATTCGTCTCATAAAAAATGTAGTGTTCAATATTTAAAACAAACAAATAAAACTTGGTCTCAAGGAGACGAGTAAAAGTTTACATATATTATGTGACTGAGTTTAAGAGAAGGTATCATGAATAATAGTAATCTAAAACCTAATTCTACTCTATTAATAATGAAACGGAATGAATAGTAATATTTGAAATCTGGTCCATCCATTTATGATCAATGGTTATCCATTTACCACTTAAGCTATTAGTGATACGTGTTACCCTTCTCCCCCATCAATG
>BJCO01744152.1:0-19599 GCA_018326465.1 Flaveria floridana | reverse complement strand
TGAACCAGGTGATTGAGTCAATCGCACGATTGAGTCATAAGCCTGACTCAGTCGTACGAATGAACCAATCGTATGACTCAGTCGCACGACTGAGCCAGTCGCTTGGCTCAGTCGTACGAATGAGAGCTGTAACCTATAAATACCACTTAATTCGTGGAAAAACAGAACACTTCGAATATTCTCAACCCTAGCCATGCTTGTTCGTCCAGAGAGTCCCTTCCAATTTCACAGAACGTTTCTGATCATTGCTAATCAATTTTTAACGTTTTCTAATCGTTAGTTTTGATCAGATTAACATTCTCCCTGATTGGATCGCCAATCAAATAGGATTCCGCACTATTTGATCTGGTTTCACATAAGAATCAGTTAGTACTCCGTCGTACACGTTCCTAACAGCAGGTGATTTGGTGAGAAATGTATTGCAAAAAAGACAATCAGTTTCTGAACTGCTAAATGCTATGATTGTTCTTGACACAACCAAAGAAGTTAAGATAGTGGCATGGAAGTATGATAAAGTCTTTGATTCTTTCTTGATTAAAAGAGTTAATGGAATTTGTGATGTTTATCACTTTTACTCTAGCATCATAAAGTTGCCAGTGCAAGACTTGAAGGAGCTGAATAAATTGCCACTAATCAACCAGACAAAAGCTAGTCAAAGTGAGAATTTTGTGCAACTACTGAATTGAGGCATATCAAGAATGATATCATTTTTACAAACACGATGGGATCAGGAAGATAAAGAATACTTTAACTCTTTGAAGAAGAAAAGAAAGTATAGTGGAAAGCAAGCAGAGGAAGAACAGTTTTTGATTGCTTTCAGTGATCAACGCTTTGAAAAGGTTACTACTCCGGGATTGAAGGTGATTGAAGGAACTCAACACTCCAAACCAATTTTGAGATGGTTCTACAATGCAGATACATTTGAGTTAAAATTAGTTCGAGACCTAGATGATTGGAATCATGATATGATTTCGTTATTTGGAGTGTTCAAATTAAAACTCTTACATCCTAGTTACATCTCCTTTTTATAAATCCAAAAGTTTGAAAGAGTGGTACCTGAAGTGGCAGAAAATGATAAAAAATACTTCTTGTCTATCATCAAAGTGACGAAGCTGCAATGGAAAGAATTTCTTTGAGGAAAGCATTAGCTAATGCCAATATTGTGAAGAAGGATATTAAAGGAATAGAGTTGATGAGAATTTCAAATAAAGGGGTGCTGGAAGTGTATTCAAAAGAGAATCCAAAACATCTTGAATTATATGCTAACATTGACATTGAAGGTTTATCTAAAGATACATTGGAGGTGATGAACAAGATGGAGATTAAGACAAATGAATCAAAAACAGAACAAGGTATTTTGGCAAGTAAGTTCAAGTCTACTATTGCTAAAGCCTTAAGGGTGCAGGAAATGTATAAAGAGAAACCAATATCTTCAATCAAGGAAGAACCAGAAGAATTTTGAAGACAAAAGAGAGAGAGAAAAAGACAAAGATTGAAGATTTTTGAAGACAAAGTACAGAAGATTAAAGATTTTGAAGACTGAAGATAATGTTAATCTTAGGGGAAGTATTATAGGAGCCTCTTAAAGATAGAATTTAGTCTTTATTAGTCTTTTATATAGTTTTGTCATAGTTTAGGGACTGTTTATGTAAATAGATTTTCTTATGTTTGTTAATATTTTAAATAGCTTAGATATGTATTGTGTAGCAGACTAGTAACAAGAGTCAGTTGAACGACCTTGTAAATGTTTCTACACTTGTAATTGTCTTTGCTTACTATCAATGAACAACTATGAATTTTTCTGATTTGTTTGCATTGATTTGATTACTTGTGTGTGTTATGATTGAATTGCATTACAATATCATCATAGATCAATCCATTGTGATCCAATCAGTTTCTTCAAGGATGGGCTGTAATGCAGGTGCATCACCTTGGGTGTTTTGCCACTCCTTGTGGTGATGGCTTGGACTTGAGCATTAGGGTTTGTGGTAGTGTGGCTAGGCAAGGCACATTGGGGTCTTACAGATACTTGTTGTGCTATCTGACCTACTTGGTTTTTAATGGTTTGCAATGATGCTTTGTTGCTTTTGATGTCAGCCTCGTTTCTTTGGAATCTCTCCTCATTTCTTCGATCAGATTTCCGGATATCAACAATTGCTTTAATAAGTCTTCCATTGATGATGCTTCATGGTCTTGGTTACTACAACTTGGACCTTAGTATGGTGGTTTTTGTTGTTGGTAAGGTGGCGTACGGTTGAATCCAGATGATGATTGGTTGTTACCAGCTTCTCTGAAATTTGAGTTGCTCCTCCAGTTTGAGTTGTTATTATATGAGTTATTTGGGCCTCCTACATAGTCAACATCTTTAACCATCTAACGCCTTGTGGGCATTCGTTGGTCTTATGTGAATTTCCGCATGTGTTGCATCGTGTTGGAGTTTTCTTTAGTTCGGCTTGCAATTGTTCAAATCATTTGGTTAGTGCTTCTAACTAATATTCCGCCAATGTCTCAGAGTCTACTTAATGAATGCCTTTAGAATTAGGTTTGTTTCTTAAGGATTATAAGAAAAGCTCTTCTTAGTTGCTCTTTCTAGGGATTGGTATGCCTCTGTTGGCATGACACTTCCGAAATCTCCTCCCGCACTTTGGTCTACAGCTTGTTTGTGTGCTCCACTGATTGCATCGTAAAAGTTTAACACTGCAGCCACAAGTCAAGTCCGTGGTGTGGGCATATCCAAAGGAGACCTTTGTATCTCTCCCATGCTGCGTGTAACGATTTATCATCGTCTTGGTGAAAGCTCGTGATGCTGCTTCTTAGTTTGGCAGTGCGATTGGGTGGAAAGTATTTGAAAAGGAATTGTTCAGCCGCTTCCGCCCATGTGGTGATGGAACCAGGTAGAAGTGAATCAAGCTAGTCAATGGCTCGACCACGAAGTGAAAATGGAAAGAGTCTTAGTCTAATAACATCGTCTGAATAGTTATTGATTTTGGAAATTGCACAGATACGAAGGAATCGTGATGTGAGCGTTAGGGTCTTCGTTTTGCAATTCATGAAACTGAATAGAGTTTTCGAAGAGTTGGATAATACTAAACTTAATCTCAAAATTATTGGCCGCTATTGCTTGTTGGACAATGCTAGACTCATAACCATCGATTGACGGCATGGCATAGTGTGTCATCTTCATCTCCTCGTCTTGGTTAGCTATGTCTTCTTCGGATGGTGTTCCTTCCAAAACGTCTTCTTCGATGATTTTTGCTGTTTATCATGGTCTTTCGCGTAACCTTTGATGGAAAATTCATTCGGGTTCCTAAAGAGGCAAAACAAGTTAAGGACTAGACGAGTCGGACATACACTAACTTAAAGAAGCCTAAACAAACTAAGGCTTAGAATGAATCTGGCAAATGTAACTAACTAACTAAAGCAAACTATCTACAAAAATAAAATAAATTTAAACAAAAATATATTGATAAGATATAGACAAGATAGTCAAAAATTTAGATTGTTTTTCCAAACTGCCGTGCGTTCCCCGGTAAACACGCCAAAACTTGATGTGTTTGAAAAGTATATATATTTTGATAAAGTTTTTTTGCATAGATTTAGTTTTAATTGGTTATTACTAATACTAAACTACACGTACAAAAGACAAGTGTACCTATCGTGAGGTACTATAGTGATGGTAAGAACCGAGTATCAATCCGTGGACACACCTAGCCTACTCAACAACCTCAATGATTGACTACCAGATTTGTCTTTTTTTTTGAGAAAATGATAAAGTGCCTTGATATAATTAAGAGGGTTTTAGAAATAGTAATGAAAATAAAGCAAAACAATGTTAAAACTTTTGGATTTAAAACAAGGGAATAAAGGCTATCATCCTAATTAGATTACGCTTATGTAACTGTGATGAATTAGTGGTGTGATTAAATATATTGATTAAAGTAATTGTGTTAATGTTTATAAATGTGAGTTGACACGATTTCTCATCTATCCACTTCATAGAGACTAGGAACACGTCAGGTTAAGATTTACTGCTTAGGTCAAAGCCATAGTAATGTAGGTAAATCTTTTGTGACCTTCTCGACATACGATTTCTGAAAAACATAACTTAATTTTAGAAAACCATAACAATTACTGTGGATTTCTTAGACTAATAAAAGGAAACATGTAAATGATCAGAAAGTTAAGGTGATATTATTTCTAATAACCATCTCTAATTAATTAGCCATGGATTTATTATGAAGACCGGTATCATGAATAAAAGTTGATCATACGTTTTTCAATCGTGTATGATATTCACAATTACAAATCATAAGTTTATAACTTCCCATTCAAATGTGGGTGCTACCATCTAAAGTTTTCCCAAGACCACCATAATATTAACATAATATAAATCACACCATTAGTTCATCACAAATTACACAAGTTTCATCCAATTAGGATGATAATGAGAGTTTAGCTTATAATGAGCATGAAGATAACAATAAACAACATAGAAGATAGATATAAATTCATCGGTGAAATGGAACAATCGAATCGGTGATCCACAATGGATGATGGTTAGACAATACCAAGCTTCTTCCAAGTGTTGTTTGTATGCACCTCCCGAGTCTCCAAATGACCTTCAAGTCTTAATTCCCGAGAGAATTCTACATAGTAACTCTCCCACCTAAAGCTTGCAAAAATGGTGAACTTAGACCTCTATTTATAGACTTTCTGGAGTGTTTAAGCACAACCTCGTGCCTAAAAGGCACGACTCGTGTTAGTACCATACTTATGAAAGTTGGTTGGCTCGTACGTGCAAAGGGTGTCGGGCACGGCCCCGTGCTTCATAGGGCACGACCCATGTTTGGGGTGGGGCACGATCCTATGTCCGGGTGGGGCATAACCCCGTGCTTCATAGGGCACGACCTCGTGCTTACTTTTAGGGGATAATACTTTTGTCCTGTCAGATGTCCAAACACGAGGGTGTGCCAAATTTAGCATGGGGGTGTGTTTTAGGCAAGACATGGGGGCGTGCTTAATGAGGCACGACCCTATGCTTGGACTCGAAAGCTTGGATTTCTTTAATTTCTTGTTAAATATTCTTCTTTTGTCCACCTTGCCCTTTTTAACACCTAAAAACACAATTTAATGAATTTAAGTACATAATCATCATTTTAAGGAAGATATTAAGGAACAATTGATGTGCTTTTGATAGGCTTTTTATGCATAATTTAGAGCACATCAAATCTCCAACCATCTCCTTTGCCTCATATTCAAATCCTTTTGCTCGAAGAAGTACTTCAGGCTTTTTTGGTCGGTGAAGATGGTGCACTTCATCCCATACAAGTAGTGCCTCCAAATCTTTAATGCAAAGGCCACATCCGCTAACCCCAAATCATGAGTAAAGTAGCTAGCCTCGTAGAAATTCAACTGCCGAGACGCGTAGGCTATAACTTTCCCCTGTTGCATCAGCACACAACCAATCGCGAATAGGAAGCATCCGAATAGACCACCAAGTCTTCGCATCCTTCGTGTAACGTCAAGACAGGAGCTTGAGTCAATCTCGTCTTTAGCTATTCAAAAGCATTCTCTTGCTCTAGACCCCATACAAACATCACATCTTTATGGGTCAACTTGGTTAATAGAGAAGCTATCTTGGAGAAGTCTTGGATAAATCTCCTATAATAGTCCACCAAACCCAAGAAACTACGGATCTCGGATGGCGTCTTTGGAGACTTCCATTGCGTCACCCCCTTAACTTTCGCCGAGTCTTCCATAATCTCTTCGAGATTCACCACATGACCCAGAAACTGAACTTCGTGCAACTAGAAAACACACTTGGAGAACTTGGCATACAACTTCTCCCTTCTAAGCGTCTCTAACACCTCATGAATATGATCGACATGTTCCTCCTCGCTCTTCGAATAAATCGGAATATCATCGATGAACACAATCACTGATTTATCTAACATCAGTTGGCAATCTCGATTCATCAAATCCATAAAAGCTGTGGGCGCATTAGTTAAACCAAAAGACATCACGAGAAACTTGTAATGTCCATAATGCATATGAAAAGTTGTCTTAGAAATATCCTGCTCCCTCACCATCAACTTGTTTAGCTCTCAGTAGTCGATGCACATCCTCATACTACCGTCTTTCTTCTTTTCAAATAAGATCAGAGCACCCCATAAAGAGATACTCGGTCAAATAAACCCATTGTCTAATAGCTCTTGCAAATGAGTCACCAGTTCCTCCATTTCCAATGGAGCTAGACGATATGACGCCTTAGCAACATGTTGGTCACCAGGTATCAGATTGATTTGGAACTCGATCTCATGGTTAGGTGGCACACCTGGTAGATCCTAGGGAACATGTATGGAAAGTTACACACGACCGGTACGTTTGTTAATCGTGGAACCATCGCATCAACATCCTTCACATAGGTCAGATAGGCACCACATCTACACCTCATACACTTCTCTACCACCACCATTGAAATCACTTTCGGGACCGTGCGAATCCTAGCACCATAAATCGCCAACGAACTCCAATCAGGCTCAATCAATCGAGTCATCTTCTCACGACACATGATATTTGCCTCGTTGGATCTTAGACAATCCATCCCTAGGACTACATAAAATCCACCTAAGGGCATCACGAACAACCTAGCAGAGAACCTATGGATCTCCAACTCTATGTCATAATCCTGTACCACATCAGATTCCTTGTAGACTTACCAATATTAGTTTCTACATCGAAGGGCTCATCAATCTTTCTACTCTTAGCGGGTACCTTATCATAGAAGGTAGCAGAAATAAAACTCCTACTGGCTATAGAATAAAAAAGCACAGAGGCATAAATTTGGTTCACTAGGAATATACCCGATATAATATCGGGGTCCACCCTATCCTTGTCCATGGTCATAGTGAATGCCTTGTCTTTAGCCCTCCGCCCCTCCTTCTCCGTCCAAGTCTTCGTCCTTACTCCGGAGCTCTCAGCCCTTGGTTTCTTGCAGTCTATGCTCATATGACCTGTTTTTCCATAGTTGTAGCACCTCATCACCCTATAAAGATTTTCCGTATGCCCTGCCTTCCAACACTTGAAACAGATGTTTGACGCGCACCTACATTCCCTCGCATGCTCCTTCCCGCACCAATTACACATCCTCGTCCCTGTACCTTCCATCACCACCTTCCAGTTCTCCACCCTTGCCTTTTTGTTCTTTGGTGTGAAACCACCACCGCCAAATCCCTTCTCGTTCCAGTTTCTATCACCTCCACCCTTCTTGCTCTCCCCCACCACCGTCACCTCTTCCCTCTCATCATACACTCTCCCCGCTAGATCAACCACTGACCTAAGCTACCTGGTCGAGCGGCGATCAAGTGTCTGCGAATATCCGTTGGCAGACCTTGGATGTGCTCTTTATCTTTGGTGACACGGGTGTCACCTTCTCTAGGAACAGCCTCACCATCTTGTTAAAATTGGTCATGTACTGCTGGTATGTCATGGTTCCCACCTCCAACTACAAGAACTCTCTCTTGATCTTGTCGAGTTCCCTATGAGTACAGAACTCCTTAATTACCAACTTCTTTAGTTCTGACAATCTCATCCTGCTAATGGCCCTGCTACCCCCAGCCTGGACAATGTTGTCCCACCAGCATAAGGCCAAATCCACAAACGAGTGGGTAGCAAACTTCACCTTTTGGTCCTCCCTACACTCGCTGATATCCATCACAGGCTCTATTTCTCTCATCCATCTCTGAGCAGCAGTGACATCCCCATTCTATCGAAAGTCAGGGGTTTGCATCTCTGGAATGCCTTATTGTTACAACCCTTATCGTTTCCTACACAGCTGATGCCTTCTCATTCTCAATGGAAACAACCGTCTTAGCCTTTGGTTGCTCCCCTTCTCCTACCTCGTCGTCCCCTCTCCCTGTAGTCTTCTTCTTCTTCCTTTTCTCCTTCCTTTCATCCTCCCTCACTGCTCTAATAACCTCAATTACCTCAGATGGCAGAATCATCTACATAACCTGATGAACCTTCTCCAATACCGCCTCCTTCACTGAGGCCCTCATATTAGCACTCTCATCACCGCCCTCATGGTGATGAAGCTCGAGCTCTTCAGGTGCCCTTTCGGCAATCATAGCCCTATTCCCCGTGACACGCGGTCAAGGACAATGTCCATCATAAACTCCACCTCGTGAAACCTTTGAAGATCTACCACCAGCCATCTCTAAACGCTGTAAGATTCAAACACCAACATGGTTATTCAAGGTAATAACTCATATTATGTCAAGTATAGTAAGTTCCTAATTATAGTGATCAGTTGTGATTAGCCACTTACTTTACTCTTAATTCCCCAAGCATTTTCTATCGTGAAGACATTAGTATTTAAATCTACTAGAAGCACATAATTCACATAACACATGCACATAATTCCTTTTTCTATTAATTTACATAAAGCATTTAAATAAAACATTTACATAAACATTTTACATTAACTTTTACTGCAGGCATGTAGCTACTAGGACTGGTATCCTTACCCTTTTGTCTTGTTCTCAGTTTAAGTTTTAGGTTTTGAAAATAACTTACCCAATTATCTTAAATACTGGCTCTGATACCAACTTGTAAGGTCCCATTCCCCGAACGCTTACAGTTGGTCATTCATAGCATAAAACATTTAAAACATTTAAAACATAACATTTGCAACAGAATTTAAACTTTTCATTAATAACAAAAAGTGTGTCAAATCATCACATTGTTATGTATACATCTTAAAAATTGTATTAATACAATAACTTTTTAAAAAGTATGGATACCAGTCTTGAGTCATTCCCAGTAGCTTATGCATCTCGCGCGAGAGCTTTGCAGATTCACATTTCATACCCTACACTAAACTGCTCACGCGAAAACTACGGGTTTCCTTCCCAGTCATAACTTATCACGTCTAAGACTGTTCTAACATGCGTAACATCATAACCAACATCATTTCAAGGAAAAATAAGTAATTTAGTATGCATAATAGCCCCAAAATGTAAAAACATGCATAAAAGGAGAGTAGAAACTCACCTCATGAAATTCTAGCACAAATAAGACCTCCTCAAAGCTTTTACCAAATGAAACTATATAACCATGCATAATATTCATCAATAATCTTTCCTTAGTACATAACACGAGTTACTACATGAGTTACATACCTTAAACACCTCGATTATGCACTTTCTCTATCTAAACAACCGTTTTCTTTCTATAGAAACAAAACTTTTCGTGTGAGTTTTCGCATGAGTATTGGTCAGGCATGGGTGTTCTCTCTGCTACTTATACCCAGTTACACTTTTATCATGAGAATTTCCTCTTCGCACGAGAACTTCGCCCTGCCTTCTTTACCTTGAAATTTTCAGACGTTACAGGGTGTATGCACTAGACCCATACACTTACCCGACACATACACACACTCGTATATATACATATATATAAGTTAACACACACACACATATATCAGTGCATACATGCTTAATTTGTAAAAAAAGAAGATTTTATGAAAAAAAGATACATTTAGGCTTGGTCAAATCATCACCCTAGCCACCCAATGCATTAAGAGTTCACCTAGGGACCTAGTGATTGAAATAGTTGCCATAATCCCCCAAAATCATAGCCATAATCTTGTGTAATATGAGATTTAAGACTCCCAAGCCCCCTAGAACCCCTCTCGGCCGAACCCCCTTTACACCACCATCTTCACTATCATTTCAAACCACAACTCCCACAAAACACTCCCCACTCTCTCTTGGATAGTCTTCTACTCTCTTGCACTTATTAAACATCAAGACTCCAGCCTTTTGAATCCAAGGAAATAGCCTAAACTCAAGCTCTATCAATCCTAACAAGTTGAGGTAAACTTCACTTGAACACACACACACACACACACACACACTTGTAGATCATCAAGCTCTACCTTTCATTCCTTTCGTACATGGACCTGGCCTAATAACTTATTTTGAACAGAATTATCTTTTCATATCAAGGTCTCACTTCCGTACTTGAACCCCTCATGATTACCCAAGCAACAAGGTAACTTGTTACTACCCGAAAACGCGTAAAACATCGCGTTTCGTCACCTTAGTGACACAACTAACCCCACGACACCCCCAACTTCATATGGAACCTTAAAACACATCATTTATTAGTAACTAAAAGATTCTCAAACTTACTCAAAACTTCATTTGATCTGAATCATGGATTTGGCTAGTTTAACACACCCGAAAACCCGGTTTTTACAAAAATATTAAAATATATTATACGAGTCCAAAAATTTTAATCAAAATATTTGTCAAAGTTTAAAGTGATAATATTAGGTTACAAATTGTCTTTCATAAATTAAACTTATGTATTTCACGTTTTATGAATAATACAAAATCGTAAAAGAAGTATTTTTGGTGAAAAATAAAAGAAAATAGAAAGGGGTATAAGTACTGAATTAAGGTGTTATTTAGTATATATTTATATTATAAAATAAATAGGAAGATAAAAATCCGGTCAAAATGCTTAGTAGTTCAAAACCGAGACTTAATCGGGACTTATCTGACACTTAACGAAACTAACCGAGCTAGGTAAGAAAGATGGTGAAGCTATGAAATTTTGGTTATATATAATTTAAATTAGACTTATTATATGAACAAAAGCCTAGAAATTTAATTTCAAAATATTTAGAATCTATTTCATTGGCAAACAAAAATACTAAGGATATTTACTTTAAGGCAAAAAAAAGTTGTTAAAACCAGGCTTAAGAGCAATATTAGTGAAAATTATAGAACGTAAGAGTGATTATAAGTATATTAAATCCATATGTAAGGCCCCGTTCCCGGGACACTTACAGCTGGTCATTCATCGCACTAGAACATAATTTTCATTACATTACATTACATAGAGATCGTTGCAGCGGAAACATTAAAAACGTCATCTTTCTTTTAAGAGGATTCCTTAAGTAATCTCGCTTATCCGAATTCTCTACAAACGCCATTTTGTTTTATAAATGCATGCAACATAATACATTTGCCTATTACAAAATATCTTCTATCATATTACATTGCAAAAACATAAACGTAGGAATGCCGTCCAACAAACTGAGTAGGCACCTCATGCCATCCTTAGCAACACTACCTGTCAACTAGAAACATATAAAAAGTCAGCGTTGCTGAGTGAGTTCTAGTTTTATAATGAAACAAACTTTCTTTCATTAAAATCCTTCTTACATACATGCGGTCACACAACATACGTACACATAGATAATATTATTATTATCTTCATCATTCATTCATTAGCTTTCGTTCAACCAGTCATCATTAACATTCACATTCTTTCATAACTCTTTCTTTTGTTCGTACGTCTCTTACTTACATTCATACATTCATTACATTCGTCCGCACGTGCGTTATGTTCATTCATACGTTCATTACATTCATTCGTACGTTCATTACTTTCGGTGACATGTACAATACCCCGAACATTGTGCACTACTGCTGGTGCTGGACCTGTGGTGATTAATCACGAATATTGTGCACGAAGCTGATCCAGTCACCTAGGGCAATACATGCACCACTTATCTTCCCTCTTTCATTCTGAATCAATGCCATGCGCTATACCCCGAACATTGTGCACGAGTGCTGGTGCTGGACCTGTGGTAATAAAATCACGAACATTGTGCACGAAGCTGATCCAGTCACCTAGGGTAAGCAGAAAGGATCCCATACATATGGTCAACCACAAAGATTGGACCCCAGTATGCATCCTTCGGGGTAGCTAACCCGCACACCGTTGAGCTAACACCTACATTGGGTGTGCACCTCCATTATTTGCTTGCAATCATTTTCTTACTATCATTAATTCGTTCGTTAATGCATGCATTCATTCATTACGTTCCTCTTTTATTATCTTTCGTTTTACGTTACATAATACTTTCGTTTTATTCGTTAATCATAACACGTAAAGTCACGAAAAGATAAACACGTATCGAAACAAGGAACATCGACCTTTACAAGTCATCAGTCATCAGCATTATATAGGGCTACATCATACTTAATATACATACATCATGCATATACGTGCAATACTATCGTCATCGTGCCCAATGTAACTTCTAATCCTCGATAGTTATCACACATGTACCTACGGGAGCTATCACATTATTACTTACCGTTACTCTTTTCCCGAAGGCCAGTAATTGGACTACATCTCTCCTCGTACACAACAGCCCTATTTGGGCGATTGGGCATGCTTCAGCCGCATGGCCTCCACGCGACTGGACATCATGCGATTGGGCACCTATATGAGTGAACATCCAATCATGCGAATGGACTCTCAATCATGCGAATGAATACTAGGCGATTGGACAGCATGTGAATGGACTCAATGCGGATGAGCACCTATACGACTGGACTCTCAGTCGTATGATTGAGCACCTAGGCGACTGAGCATCTATGCGACTGGGCTCTCAGTCGCATGACTTGTCATGCGACTGGACCTCCAGTTGTGCGATTGAACCTCAGTCATGCGATTGAGTCTCAGTCGTCCCTCAGTCGGCCGATTGGCCGTTCACTCGCCTAGCCCTAACTGGGCAGCGACTAGAGTTCATCCCGAACTCCAGCCACGACATACGGCCTTCAAACCCCCTTCTAAACTCATTCTAGGCCCAAATCAACCCTCCTAAACCTTAGAGAAACATACTATGACAACATTCAAGCACATACAAGTCCAAAATCATGCTCTAAACACACTATACATAATCAAACCCAAATGGGTCAAACACACACATTTCAAAAACAGGTTTATATGTCTTCCAACCCCAAAATCAGTTGAAAACAAGTAAATGAGGGGTCCTAGAACTCACACAAAGAAGAGGAAGATGAAGAGCTTCGTTTGGACTAGTTACTCGACGAGTTTCGAGCCCGAATCACCACTTTTCTCTCTTTTTCTCTTCTTCTTCTCTTCTTTCTCTCTTCTCTTCTTTTAGGCTGAGTTTTACAAGTGTGGGGAGGGGGAGATGGCTGCCCTCTTCCTTAAAAGCTACAGTTCAGTCACCTAAAGTCCATGCGATTGGACCTTCAGTCGCGTGAGCTCCTTACGCACTTGGCCTCCAGTCGCATGACACTCCAAACAAAATTTCCGGGCGTTACACCATATCTGACAAAAGTTTATCAAAGCCAACCAAAACCCGAAAACTTGAACCGATAAGGTTAAAATCCCAAAAACGACATAACAAGTTATTGACCCAAATTTTGCAGTAACAAATAGTATAACAAAGGATAAGATAAGTTAAAAACTAAGTATTTACAAATTTTAGAATATTATAGAAGATTTTACAAAATCTAGCATTTATATTTAATAACTACCGGTTTAATAATTAGAAAAATCATAAAATATAAAAATAACCCCTAAATTTTTTATATTAATGATATAAAGTAGAATATAACTTAAACTTAATCACAAATAAAAATTTTAATGAAAACCAAGGATTTTATCTTACATTACAAACATACCCGAATCACGATACGGTACACACTTAAGAACACGACAAGTAACTCATAAATTCTAGAGCCATGTTATCAACCCTCAAGACCAATTATTATTTACAAGAATTAAATTTAAGGCAAAACCTCGAATTGGGGCATTCAACAACTTAAAATAAGAAAGTCTCTAAATGTAACTTCATAAAGCACTTAAACCAAAAACAAGCTCTTGAAACCGTTAAGAAAGATCAAATAACATAAAAACCAACTTATTACAGTATCCTAATCCATTAAAAACTATTAAATCCATTATAAGTAATATTAGTACAAAATCCCAAACTTGAGGGTCAAAAATATAAATCTAGCAAGTTGAGGGACCAATCTTGTGAACTGTTGAAACCTTGCAGGTTTGGGACTATATCACACCTATAGAACACTAATAATCAGAACTTATAAGATAATGATCTAGCATTAAGAAAACTAAAGATACTAACCAAAACTCAAGGAACTAAATAAGATTTAAACATATGTAATATAACACATACCAAGCTAAGGAATAAAAATACAAAACATGAGGGTTGGGTTTAATTGAACCCTTAATAATAGTACTATTCATTTCAAAATGAACATAGGAAACCTCGCAGTCGGTAGCATCCAAACCTTTCAAAAGACCTTAATAATAGTACTAATTCATTTGAAATGAACATAGGAACCACCTTTTTACCTAAATATTTTTGGGGTGAAAATATACTCGTTGGTTATTATGATGTGATGAAATACTACCTGCTCTTATCCCCAAACGGAACATAATCATTAATTCCATTAGGAGCCGCGTGGTTTGTGGATACTACTATTTGGGGGAATCTCCTATACACAATGGGCCCTTTATGCAGGGAAACCCCCAATTGAAATCCAATAATCTTTATGTCACAAATTAGTGCCAATTAACCATTCTTAGCAGGACACATTTAAACCTAACCATCTAGTAGTAACGGGTTAGGGGATATTTTAGTACTCGGGGCGGGAAAGTCCGGGTAGGTTTGATTCTGATACATTCTATAGTGCACTATGGTATTTATATTATTGTTGTAGTCATCATCAAATTTCTTAAATATTATATCTGTCATGAATGGTAATGTGTGTTAAACTCATGACTCACCAGCATTATGTTAACGTATTTTGGGTGTGTATTTCAGGTGAATTTTAATTGACAATTAAATTATCTATGAACAATTAAATTAATATGTTTATTTGGATTTTTAGACAATTTAACTTATGGATATTTAAATGATGTAATGATTAAGTTTGGATATATTTATTTTCACTGCATTGTGATGATAACATTTGGTTACAACCAGACCCGATCAACGGGGTGTGGCAGTAAGGGGCATGATGGGTGTGGTGTGAGGCTCGTCATGAGAAAGAGGGAGTTTGACTACATTGGAAAACACCTATGTCGTTTGCACATGACTATTCAAAAATATGATTTTTTGAAAATAAATTTAATTTAACCTTATAAACACCAAATAACTTATAACATTTTAGATATCTTTCATACCGCTCTAAAAACAAATATACTTAAAATGAATTTCTCTTCTTTGTTGTAGTCATCATCCAATTCTTCCAAGTGCACTAAGTTGTCCGTATTAAGGTTTCGCAAGCCATACTTCCCGATACTGTATTTGAAACAATTGTTTGAATTCCTTATGAAATGCAACTGAAACAAGTTCTTAGTAATGATAAAAAGAGGCTTTAAATGTGGGGGCTATTCTTATTTTACTAGAGGGTTCTAGATTAGCCCATACCAATCGTATTTCCTCTAAGATAAAAGAAAAGATAGGTAATCTATCTCATCAGAACCATCACCCCAATCAAAAAGATATTCTCTTAGTTTTTATTTTTGATATGCGATTTAATTGTTTCCATCTCCATTTTTCTACCTATAATAGGTATTGATATGTACCCCGATTTTGTTCTTCTCGATTTGGCATTCACCATCTATTTTTATTGTTCAATTCTTTAACGACATGAAAAAACCATTATTCTACTCTGACAACATGAAAAACCAAAAGCTCTGCCCACTGTCTCTATCTTTCCAAAGGATGGAAGGACAGAGTCCTTTGGTGCTTGTTGCAAAGCATAAGCTATTACCTACCCTCTTTGCATGAGAACACAACCCAATCCGATACGTGAGTCATCAGAATAAACAACAAAATCCTCTGTTCCTTTTAGTAACACTAGGATGGGGGATTTAGTTAATTTTTTTTTTCAAAAGTTTAAACACCTTTTATTGTTTTGGGTTCCATTCAAATTTGGAATTCTTTCGAGTTAGCTTTGTCAACGGGGAAGCTATTTTTGAGAAATTTTGAATGAAACGCCGATAATAGCCGACTAAGCCTAGAAAACTTCTGACTTCAGTTTGGGTCTTTGGATGTGACCATTGCATAATAGTTTCAATTTTAACATGATCCACCAAAATACCCCCGCATTCACCGCATGACCCAAGAATTGAACTTCTTGAAGCTAGAATCCATATTTAGAATAATTTGCGTATAGTTTATCTTTTCTTAACACATTGAGAACCTTACGAATATGTTGAGTATGATCTTCTTAGGTTTATGAATAGATAAGAATATTATATATAAAAACAATGATAGAAGAATTAAGCATAGGTTTACATACTTGATTCTTCAGGTCCATGAAAACTGCTCGAGCATTTGTTAAACCAAATGTCATCACAACGAGTTCATAGCTCCCATAACGAGTACGAAATGCTGTCTTAGGTACATCTTCTGCTCGTACTTTAACTTGATGACAACTTGATCTTAAATCGATCTTCGATAACCAACTGACGCCATGTAGACGGTAAGAAAGATCATCAATCCTAGGCAAAGGATACCTATCTTTCATGGTTAGCTTATTTAATTCACGATAAGTGATGCAGATTCGCATACTCCTTTCCTTCTTTTTAAAGAACAAAATAGGTGCGCCCTAAGGTGAAACACTTGGGCAAATAAAGCCTTTATCCAATAGGTCTTGGAGTTGAGACATGAATTCCTTAATCTCATTTGGTTCTAGTCGATATGGCGATTTAGTCACTAGTTTTGCACTAGGAACCAAATCAGTTTTGAATTCGACTCCCCTTATTGGTGCCACCTGGTAGCTCATTATGAACACGTCAGAGAAATCACTAACTACAACGACTTCATCAAGTTTCCTTTCTTTCATTTCCTTATCAGTCACGTAGGTTAGAAATGCTTAATGACCATGCCTCATGTAATTCTTGGATTTCACCATCGAGCATGCAATAATGTTGCTCTTTCTTTCTCTGTAGACATAAACATGCCTATTGGTGACACAAATTGTACAACTTTCGATTGCAAATGATGCTGGGAAAACCAATCCATCATAATAGTCACATCAAATTCGTTTAACTCTATGGAATAAAGTTGATATTATACTCTTCTCCTTGAATATTTAATTTATAGTTTTGATATATTTCAGATACGTCAAAACTTTTATCACTAGCAATGTCAACTTCTAACACATTTACTAGTTTACTTCTAACAAAATAATTATGGAAAGCAAAACTTTATAGATACGAAAGAACATTTCCATAATCAAATAAAACATATGCTGGAAGGGAGTTGACTAGAAAGGTACATGTGACGCCATCAGTGTGAATCCAAGGATCGTCCAGAGAATTATCAGCTTAGTTATTGACAAAACAATAATCGTGGAATTACCATTGCTTTTTTGTTTGATTAATTGAATAAAGATGAATAAACAAACAAATATATATCATGAAGAACAAACTCAATACTCAAACCAACGAATAACAATTGAATGACAATTGAAGAACATATATAAATATATCAAATGTTTTTCATTAAATATTGACTAATGATTACAATAATCAATGAATAATCTTGCTAATGTTGGGGTTCTAATGCTATATTGATGCTTATGAATTATTGTGAAAATGATTGCGACTGCTAGGGTTTGATTGCAATCAATCATCTTTAAATGTGTACCTAAGCCTTGTATTTATAGGATTAGGGTTTACTGATTTGGAAACTATAACTTCCTTATCGGGGTAAGGTTGTTATTCAGGGAATATTATTATGTGACATTCTCTGACTAAATATAAGTCATTCATAGGTGTTGACTTTTAACTTTAGATTTTTCTAATGACTTGATGTACTTGGAAGTACATCAAGTTGATCTTTCGCTAGGACTTGATCTTCCGCAGGAGTTATTGTTCTTCCGCAGAAAGTTAGTTCTTCTGTAGCAGATTTCTTCTTTCGTAGGAATACTTGTCCATCTTTGGTGAATTGCATGAACTTGAAGGGTGATCTTGTAATGCTTTTGCAGGAGTGCCACGGAGTCCCTTGGTTTGTTTTAGATGATCTACGAAAGAACCTATTGTTCATCCATAGATGTTTCCAGCACTTGGTCAGTTCCTTGAAATTGGCTAATACTCATGATTTCCCAGGAACATTGTGAAGTCGTTGGATCGGTTGACATCCGAGCGTGTTGTTGACGGAAGGAGAAAAACCAAAAGGCAAACAATAGAATGAACCATAATCGAATGATTTCATTGATAAAACCGAATGATTACAAGCTCATTAAACAGAAGAATCATGACTTTTGGCAAGGGGAGATCGAGCATGATCTCCCTTCTCATCCGGCTGCCCCTAGGCGTCGGGCACTCTCTCAAAACCTTAACTCTCTACACAATGAAACTGGTATTTATCGGCCTCAGCCCATATAAGATGCCACTGGGCCCATTCGTATGATTGGGCCATGCGTATGGTTTAATCATACGGCTGGACCATACTTATGGTTCAGTCTTACGAATGGCCCAATAGCATCTCTCAGTCGCACGATTGGTCCATTAGCATGGCTCAGTCGTACGACTGAGTCCTATTCCCATATGCTCCTACGAATGACTCAGTTTCATGTGTTTACAACATATCAGGTGTATTACATTAAGCCTAGACTATTTGTCAAGCAACAAACACGCTATATATGATATATGCTCCAACAAATTCCCCCTTGGACATTGCTTACGAATAGTAGATAACACCTCTTACAATCTTCAATCAATCTTTGCTCTGGTTTTCAATAGAATCAAATGAAAAACTATATTAGCCAACTTTGCTCATCCGTCAGGTTGCTACAGTATCCCTGAAAATGAATTTAGGCACAATAGCTTTTGTTTACTTTCTAGAACACCATCATAGCAGCAAGATTCCCCATTTGACTGATTTTTCCAGATAATGACATGATCTATTTTCCATTGCTCCAATCTTCACACAGGCTAACCTGATTAACATTAACAACTGTAGACATTCCCCCTCAAATTCAGCATATCCCAATATATAAACGTTGTGCTTTCCTTGCGTCTTCATACGGTGTATTGGGCAAAAAGTAGAAAGTTCCAATCCACAGTTGATAACCTCAAACAAATCAGCATGCATGCAGATTCATCATCAGAAACTAGCTCACGTAATCACTTTCTGATTGCGTCTTCATTTTCTCTAGACATAGATTCCCCCTAAGAATCAGAATCCTCTCTGTGCAGATAAATATAACTTGATTGGGCCATAAATAGTCAGATGCTCCTGACTACCCCACAAAATCAGCATCGACTGCTGACATATTCTCTTCTCTCTTTTGTGTTCTAGCTACATTCACCTATTCTAGAAGTCCAACAAATAATGGGGTATCCATCAAACTTGTTTGAAAAAAGAACCTTAGGGTGAATGTGCTTTGCTATTCTCAAATCTGTGCAAGGGGGTCATTCCAGAATTTTTTTTTGGGTCTGGAACACCGTTCATTTGTATGACATGGAGGACAAATATCACATTTGTGTGAATGGATGATACGAATGACATAGTCGTGCGACTGGTCATAAGACTGGTCCAGTAGCATGACTGGACATAAGACTGGTCCAGTAGCACGACTGGACATAAGACTGGTCCAGTAGCATGACTGAACATAAGACTGGGCATAAGACTGGTCCAGTCATACGACTGGACATAAGACTGGTCCAGTCGCATGGTCCAGTCGTACGAATGGTCCATTAGCATGGTCCAGTCATACGAAT
>BJCO01744151.1:0-15183 GCA_018326465.1 Flaveria floridana | reverse complement strand
TCGACAGAACCTCAAAAACACTCAACCGAAAGCTCTGATACCAATTGATAGGATCAATTAGAGCAATCTGTAACAATTTTATGAACAATTCAAAGCAAAAGATAAGCAATTGTAATCAACTCAAGCAAAATCAACAAAATTCATATTTCATTGATAGCAAAAGACGATTACAAGTGATAGAAAGCAGTTCTCATAAAAACATACAAAAACTTCTACAATCTATACTACGTCTATGCTATTTATACTAGACCTAAGGAACTAAAATTACACAACTAGTCCCTATACTAGCATAAACTACAAAACTAAACACTAAAGACTAAATGTTAATCTTTTAAGTGACCTAACACTCAGCCCATATCAGATGCGACTGGGCCCATTAGCATGGTCCAATCGCATCTCTCAGTCGCACGACTGGTCCATTAGCATGCCTCTAACATACGACTGAGTCCCATTCGCATATGCTCCTGCGAATGACTTAGTTTCACGTGTTTACAACATATCAGGTGTATTACATTAAGCCTAGACTATTCGTCCAGTGACGGACACACTATATATGAAAATATATGCTCCAACACAAAGGTAAATTACTTTCGGAAGAAAATTGTTCTTTTAAAACATAAAAGTACTAAAATTGATTTTAAGCTTCGGAAGATATTTAAGAAATTTTCTTCCGTAGGTAAAACTACTGAAATAGATATTTGTTTGCAAAGACATAAGTTTCTTCCGAAGGTAATTTTAAATCTTCCGAAGGTAAAGAGATCAAAGTTCTGTAAAAATCTGAGGAGTGTCTTTCAAAAAGATTTTTCTTCCAAAGAGAGCAAGGGCTTATGAAGGTGATAAAATAGACAACATAGGACACACAGGTTTTAGAAAATAATATGATTAAGTTTTAAGAAAAGCTATTCAAAGTTAATCATCCTAATAGCTTATACAAGATATTTAAATCTTTGTTCATCAAAAGCTTTGGTGCACAGATCAGCATATTGTTCATTTATGTTAACTTTGACTAGTTCGATTAATCCTTTTTAAAGTTATCTCTAATCAGATGATACCTAATATTGATGTGCTTTATCCTTGGTGCTGCATAGGATTTTCTGTGATTAAGCAGCAATGTATTTAGCCTCAGCAGTTGATGCAAACACATAGGATTGCTTCTTACATTGCCAATACACTATCCTTCCACTAAGAAATTGACATCCCCCTGATGCAGACTTTGCAGTCATGTTGTAGCCACCATAATCACTACTTGTATAAGCATACAGATTGAAGTCAGAATTCTTTGGGTACCAAAGGCCAAGTGATGGAGCACCTTTGATATATCTTAAAATTCTTTTGATAGTGATTAGGTGTGGCATCTTGGGGTTGGCTTGATATCTTGCATAAATGCATGTAGCAAACATGATATCAGGCTTGCTAGCTGTGAGGTACATAAAAGACCTAATCATTGCCCTTTAGAGATACTCATCAATATTCTTCCCCTCAAGATTAGGTCCAAGGGAGTTGTTTCTGGCTATGGGTGTCTTAGCAACTTTACAATCAGTCATATTGAATCTTTTAAGTATGTCTTGTACATACTTTGACTGACTTATGAAGATGCCATTGTCAACTTGCTTCACTTGAATTCCTAGAAATAAATTGAGTTCCCCCATGACACTCGTTTCAAACTTGTGTTTCATCAGCTTCTCAAAGTCTTTGCAGAGCTTTGGATTAGTTGACCCAAAGATAATGTCATCTACATATACTTGTACTAACATTATGTCATCTCCTATTACTTTGATGAAGAAATTTCCATCAATAGTACCCCTTTTGTAGCCATGCTGACAGAGATACTTAGATAGAGTCTCATACCACTTCCTTGGTGCTTAGTGCAGCCCATAAAGAGCCTTATCAAGCCTGCAGACATAGTCAGGATGATCAGGATCTACAAACCCAGGTGGTTATTCGACATACACCTCTTCATCAATCACCCCATAGAGAAAAGCACACTTGACATCAAACTGGTAGACCTTGAAGTTCTTGGATGCAGCAAAAGCTAGGAATATCTTGATAGCTTCAAGTCTTGCTACAGGAGCAAAAACATTTATGTAGTCGGTTCCTTCTTCTTGAGTATACCCTTGAACAACTAGTTTTGCCTTGTTCTTGATGACAAGTCCTCTATCATCTTTCTTATTCCTGAACACCCATTTGGTTCCTATGGTAGTCTTCCCTTGAGGAAGAGGACATAGGTTCCAAACCTTTTGCCTTTTGAATTGATGCATCTCATCTTGCATAGCTTCAACCCAACTTCCATCCTTTAGAGCCTCATCAATCTTCTTTGGCTCTATCTAGGACAAGAAACAAGAGTGAAGACAAACATTTGCATCACGGGTTTGTCCTCTTGTTCTTACCCCTGAATCAACATTTCCAATGATGTTTGTGGAGGGGTGAGACTTGTGGATTCTTAGCTGAGGGATCATAGCAAGTTGTTTAGATAGATCTAAATTGGAGAAATTCTGATCTGGCAATAAGGATTCACCCTCCACATCAGCACACTTATCAAGATTGACTTGATCCAATGAGTGTATGACATCATTAAGATTTTCTTCAATGAAGTGGTTATCAGCATCAAGAAATTCCTGATCACTTTCACCACCACCATTCTCTCTAACATTTGAAGATCTTTCATTTGAGTTTTGTGCCTCTAAGCTGGAATTTGAAGGCAACCCAGAAGTATCAGCAGGATTTGTCATTGATGTGCTAATAGAAACTTCATTTGCAGGATTAGTTACCACTGGAGCTGAAGATATGTAGCTTGAAGGTCTTCTTAGCTCAAATCTTGGATCAGAATCACCTGTAGGCAATATATCTGTGGACCCTGAAACATGCTCACAAGATTTGTTAAAATATTTGGTAACTAAATCAAGATCAAATAGCCAATCCGGACCAAAACCTTTCACACTGGGAGTGTACTCATTGAAAGTCACATTGGCTGACTCCTCAACTACTCTAGTTCTGAGATTGTATACTTTATAAGCTTTAGCTTAAGAAGAGTATCCAATGAAGTGTCCATCATCTGATTTCTCAGCAAACTTGGCAATTTGATCTTTGGTATTCAAGATGGTGCAAGGATATCCAAATGACCTGAGAAAGCCAATGAAAGGTTTCCTCTTATTCCAAAGTTCATAAGGGTCTTACTATGTGTTTTAACCACTAAAACTCTATTTTGCACATAGCAGGCAGTGTTCACTGCCTCTGCCCAGAAGGTGATGGGCAATTTAGAGTCAGACAACATAGTTCTTGTAGCTTCAATTAGTGTCATGTTTCTCCTCTCAGCAACATCCTTTTGTTGAGGAGTCTTGGGAGCACTACATTGTCTTGTAATACCTTTTTCATCATAAAATGTATCAAGGATTTGGTTCTTCAATTCAGTTCCTTGATCACATCTTATGGTTTTGACCTTGTGATCACATTGATTCTCAATTCTTAAGATGAAACTCTTCAGAATCTCAGGGGTCTCGTCCTTAGTTCTAAGAAAGAAGACCCAAGTGAATCTTGTAAAGTCATCTATGATCACCAAAAAATAAGAGGTCCTTCCTAGACTCATTACACTGGTGGGGCCAAAGAGATCCATATGTAATAAGTGTAGGGGATTAGTGATGAAATTTCTTTCTTTTAGCTTATCAGATACCTTGTGTTGCTTCCCCTTCAGGCATGCAACACAGTGTCATCACTTGTAAATTCTTTCTTTGGTATTCCAATTACCAAATTATTCTTAATTAATTTATTCATATTTTTAAAGTTTACATGGCACAGTCTTTTATGCCAGATGAAAGACTCATCACTATTTGCTTTAGATAGAAAGCATGAAACTTCTCTTGAGGGAGATGTTTCTTGCAAATCCATCTTGTACATGTTCCCTTTCCTAGGGGCTCTGAGCAGGATGTGCTCATGACGAATGACCACCTCGGGCCTGAGAACAATGCACTCATGCTCAGTAAATAGCATGTTATGATTCTGATCACAAAATTGGGATACACTCAGAAGATTGTACCCAAGCTCCTTGACAAAGTTTACCTTCTTAATGCTGAGCTTACCATTTATGACCTTGCCCCTTCCAGTAATGTAACCCCCTGCATCTCCTCCAAAAGCAACTGGTCCTCTATCAATTCCTTCAAACTTCTAGAGTAGTGACCTATTGCCTGTCATGTGCCTGGAACAGCCACTATCAATGATCCATACATTTTTGTTTATTTTGAGTTGTTCCTGCACAAAAGAGATGGTTAGTTACATTTGCAAACCCAAGCCTCATTGGTCTTGGGCTCATCAAAAGAAGTTGAAGACAATGCAACAGTAATTGATCTTTAGTCATGCTACAAAGATCATTTGTTAAAGTTGATGAAGAGCTCTCAGTCACTTTGTCTTTCTTTGTCTTCCACACCACCTTTGGAAGTTTAGACTTGACCTTTAATACTTCGGAAGTTTTGTTGACTTCGGAAGTTTTAATGGCTGGACCTTCGGAAGGTCTTAATTTTACTGCAGCAAGCTTCAGTGCTTCAGAAGTATTCCCTTCTTCCGAGACCAAATTTTCTTCTGAAGGCAAGTTTCCACTTGTCTTCTTCTTCATTTTGGAGCTTCCGAAGGAAAAAGATTTTCCTTCTGAAGCTTGTTGTTTCTTCTCCAAACTCTTAGAAGCTTCTTTTTTGGTAATGTGGAGAGTACTATTTGGATTTTAAACACAATCCTTAGCAAGATGAAAGGTGCTCCCACACATAACACAGTCCACTTTCTTCCTTCTAGGAGTCTTCTTTTGTGAACAAGGCTGAACTTGATCATATTTCTTCTCCATTTTCATCTCTTCGGATGTTGTGGCAATTCTTATAGGGATAGAACTACCTTTGTAGCTTGATGGTTCATGTTGTACAGCAATGGTGCACAACTGATCAGCCTTCTTCTTGATGATGGGATGATTTGGACATGAACTAGAACTCTTGTTGTTGGAGTTCAAGTTTGTGTCTTCAGCCTTAACCACTTTAAATCCTACATAAATAAAGACTTGTTTTTGTACAGAGTTAAAGGTGCCCTTGATCTCTTGAGCCTTCATGGACTTTCTTTTAGCATTCCTGATCAAGTTCTTTCTTTTGGACTTGGTCATCCTAACAGCTTTACTCTCCTGAGAGGGATGATGACCCTTCTTAGAATGCTCCTCTTCACTCTTCTCAGAGCCATTCTTCACCATCTCCTCTTTATCCTCTTCAGTCAAGGGGTCTACGAGGGGAAGCTCATCTTGACAAGTTCCACACCTAGGAGATCTTACAGACAAGATTGTGTATGGAGGAGCTATCTCACTAGATCTCAGTCTCTGCTTATTTTGATAACAAACTTTTGAATGCAAGGATGAGGATATTATGTTCTTGAAGGTCTTTTCTTCAAGAACATATTTTTCTGCCTTGGCTTTGCTGATCACAAGCTCAGCCTTGCATTCAGTTAACTTGGTTATAAGGTATTTGATCTGAGTCCTGTAGTTTGTGTGCTCATGTTTAAGAGCTGAAATGGTTTTATCTAAGTTCTCTATCTTAAGTTTATAATCATTTTCAGCTCTTTTAAAATCAGCTTTTAAGATATTTAATGACTCAAGATCATATCTCATTTCTAAGTTATAGGACCTGTATCTGTTAACTTTAGCAATACATTCAGGAGTACAAAGATGTTCCAATACCTTGGCTTCATCATGATCTACCATGAGTGCTTGGTTTGGAGATGCATCCTCTACCTGAAAGCTCCAATCAAAGCCTCCTTCTTTAACAGCAATTGTAGCTTGCTGCTTTGGCTTCTCATTCTAGGGAGCTCTCTCAGTGTAACTTGGTCTGGCTTGTGTTTGGCCACCATTTGTCCTTGGTGCCTTACACTCCCTTGAAAAGTGTCCCATATGGTTATAGTTATAACACTTTACTTTGCTCTTATCCAGCCTAAACTTTCCACTGGCTGAATTGCTTAGAAACTTCCGCCTTGTCTTCTTGTAGAACTTCTTGACTTTGTTAGTGAGAAGAGCCATTTGCTAAACTATCTCCATGTACTCTAGATCATCTGGATGGATGCAGTCCACGTCTTCAAGGGTGAAGAGAAAGTTGCCTGTGATTTCATTAGCAGAGATAAAAGCATGAGAAGAGTTTGTCTTTTTGAAAGGACTTCCTTGAGTGTAGCTTTCTCTTGGAGTCTCTGGGAAGGTGATGAAAGGACCCTTTTATGAGTTGTCAGGGTAGCATATGAGATGATATGGTGGTTCATTGCCTTCCCTTTCAACCACATGAAGGGTTGAACTCAGTTGATTGCTGGAGTTACCGGATGAGTTTTGCATATTCATCTCCATCTGGTATCCACTGAGAATGTCATACAACTCTGTAAGAGAAAGAGTCTTAAGGTTCTTAGTCCTCTTGATAACAACACAATAATATGTTCGTTGTCTAGGAAGATAGGACATACACTTCCTTACAATGTCCCTGTTCTCAAGAGTTACTCCAACATCCATTAGAGTATCTACAATCTCAACATATCTGAAGTATTCTTGAGTCATGGTCTCACCTACTTTAAAGATGAAGTTTTCAAACTGCTGCTTTAGGAGATCCTTCTTGTTCTCCTTTGCTTCTTTGGACCCCTCATACATAAGCTTCAGTGCTTCCCATAGTTCCTTGGCAGTTTTGCACTTCTTGAAGCCTCTATAGATGGAGTTTGGGAGAGCAGTTTGAAGGGCTGTCATGGCTTTATGATCAATATCTATTCTTTTTCTGTCTTCTTCAGAATAATCACCCACATCTTTTGGAATCATACCACCACCAGTAGCAGAAGTGCTGCTTGGTATGTAAGGTCCTTGAACGATAGAGTCCCACATCCTGGAGTCTTGAGACTTGATGAAGCCTTCCATTCTTTGACACCAAGTATCAAAATCTTCAGGAGTGATCAGTGGAGACTTTGTCATAGTTCCAGTTTCCATATCAGCTTTAGTAATAGCTGCCATTTGAGTTGTTAAGTATTTTGTGTGTGAGAGGGATCTTAAGATGGTGAAATCTTATATCAAGAGCCTAGAATGCTCTGATACCAAATGCAGGACCGTAGAAGGGTATGCACTTACAATATAACAACACAATGTTGAGAGTTCTTTAGAAACACTTAACAGATCAAATAGAGAACCGGTAACTTATGTGAAGGATGCTAAGAACACAAGTAAAGTGAGTCAAAAGGCAGATTGCCTGTTTACTAGTGACTATGACATGCCATAGCTCACATCCTAGTATATTATAAAAAGGATAAAAGTACATAAAGTAGAAAGCATAGACCCAAGATCTCAATGTACAGTTACCAAAAGCATGGACCTTTTCACCAACTCATGAAAGTGGGTGACCAAACAGAACTGTGCAACGGAAAGGTGGTCCAGCTTTATGGTAAAAAAAACATTAGATAAAAGCATTTTCATAAAAGTCTTCAGAAGAAATTTGTCTTCACTCTTTGGCTTCGAAAGACTTTGTCTTTGAAGCTTCGGAAGACTTCACTTTTGGCTTCGGAAGATGTTGGTCTTGGATTCGGAAGATTTTACACTTAGAATGTTTTACAAGGTGTAAAACTTTCGAAGCATTTCTACTTCAGTTCTTTAGAGCATGCATGCAGAGAGACTTTGGATGTTTTGGTTGCATCAGACTTATACGAATCCTTACAATAACATCTGCACATAACCAACAACACCCAACCAAACAAGTCAATTCATAATTCGAAAGTTAAATAAATGTTTAATTGTTGACAGTGAATTCCCCACACTTGTTTCGGATGATGACCAGTTAATTGTGAAATCCAACATTCACAGATTGCCAATTAGCTATGGCATAAAGTAGAACCTTTGAACAATCTCTCAACATGGAGGCATTATCCTTTAATGTTCCAAATCGATATTACCATCATCATTAGCATTTGAACACTCCATTACACTACTTTGAAACAATAACTATCTTTCATTCACAATCAAGTAACAATTGAGCATATATACTTGCAATTTTAACATATACCTTCACTTAAATCAACTAAGCACATATTCAAGACTTCAAGTATTCAAAGTGCACAATATAAGCTTCTAACAAGATTCTTTCAAGGATTTTGAAAAAGTATGAAAAAATTGAATGTATAACGTACCTTAGTTGTTTAAAACACTCAAGAAATCTTCAATTGTGGTCTAGTAGCTCCAATTTTCAAAAACCCCAAATTAGAAAACTAGGGTTCATTACCCCCACATGCAGATTTCTCGCAAACATACGTGATTCGTGGAAAACCAACATTAAGGTTGAATTCCTCTTGAAAAAATACACAGGATAGACTATAGATTTGTTGAAATTGGTGGAAGTATGAGGAAGATGAAGAAGATGGAGATGTAGAGTGGTTATGGAGTTTTAAAGAAGAAGAAAGGAAGAAGGTATGTCTGGGATTCCTATTAGCTTTATTCTTTTTCATTTAAATTTTTTTTTTCAAAAATGCAGCTGGAGCCATAGCCTACGGCTCAGCCGTAGGTTACGGTGAAGGTTTTCTGTTGTTTTGGTACCGTAGGCTGGATGGCCAGCCGTAGCTTACAGTTCCACCGTATGCTACAGCACTACATTTTTCAATTTCAATTTTTTTAGGCTTATTGTAAATATAAAATTTTAAAGTAATAAAATTCTAAAGTTAAATTACATAAATTGATTCCACCCCCTTAAGAAAAATAGAGTCGGCCCCGACTCATAATTGGACCCTGATACACTTACTTGGCAATGGAACATCTCCACACTTGCGCATTGTTGTGGGTTAGCTACACAAATTCAAAGAACCAAACAAAATTGCTAACAATCTACAAAAAAATAAAAAAAATAAAAAAAAACAAAATAAAACGATATCAAACCTCGGGTTGCCTCCCGGAAGCGCTAACTTTTAAGTCTTTAGCTAGACTTTTGGGACCCTCAAATGGTCGTATCCTCCGATGAGCTCGGAATAGAACTCACCTTTTCCATTGATCCTCTATTGATATCACTGCCATCTAGATATGGCTTCAACCGATAGCCATTAACAACTTGTCTCCTCTGATCCGACAAATCCTCTATCTTAATATCTCCAAATCTTCCGACTCTCATAATCACAAACGGCCCTAGCCACTTGCTTTTCAACTTACCTGGAAACAGTTGTAAATGAGAATTAAACAATCAAACCTTTTGACTAACTTCAAAAGTTCTCTTCTTGAGTTTAGCATCGTGAACCGCCTTCATCTTATCTTTATATGCGGACGCATAATCATATGCCTCATCATGTAACTCTTCCAACTCACACAATTGTAACTTTCTTTGGGTACCTGCATCATTATAATTCATGTTAACTTGCTTAACTGCCCAAAGTGCATGGTGTGCTAGTTCCATTGGTAAGTGACACTCCTTACCATATACCAATCTATAACGTGCAGTGCCAATAGGTGTTTTAAATATCGTGCGATAGGCCCATAAGGCATCATTAAGCTTATTGGACCAATCCTTTCGGTCTGATCGCAAGCTTTTCTACAGAACCTCTTTAATTTTCCTATTTGACACTTCCACCTTCCTACTTGTTTGTGGGTGATATGGTGTCGCTATTCAATGATTCACGCCATACCGTTTGAGAAGTTTGCCAAAGTGAACGTTCTTAAAATAGGATCCCCCATCGCTTATGATCACATGAGGGAGTCCAAACCTCGAAAAAATGTTTGATTGGACAAACTTGCACACAACAGCATGGTCGTTCGTTCTAGTGGCAATAGCCTCAACCCATATAGAAACGTAATCTAGTGCCACTAGAATGTACAAGTAACCACACGAGTTAGGAAACGGTCCCATAAAATTACTCCCCCACACATCAAAACTGTCAACAATGAGGATTGGTTGTATGGGCATCTCGTTTCTCTTTGTAATCCATCCATATTTTGACAGTTGACACAGTTTTTAGCATATTCCAAAGCATCTTTAAATAGACTAGGCCAATAAAAACCACACGATAACACTCGATAACCCGTATTTTGGCCACTAAAATGACCGTCGCATGCTGATGAGTAGGCATGCTTCAACACCTCCTGAAATTCTAATTCTGGGATACACCTTTGAATAATCTGATCAGCACCAATCTTGAACAAATCTGGTTCATCCCAAATGTATTGCTTTACCTGCGAAAGAAATTGTTGTCACGTCTTTTATTTTAACTCTCCGGAAGTGTACCTGCAACCAAGTAGTTAGCAAAATTAGCATGCCATGGTTTGATAGATATAGAAATCAGATATTTATCAAGGATTTATTCATTAATTACGGGTGTAGTGTCCTCTTCCCCCAATGTAATTCTTGATAAATGGTCGGCCACTATATTTTAATATCCCTTCTTATCTCTGATCTCCAAGTCAAACTCTTGTAGTAATAAGATCCAATGGATCAACCTTGGTTTGGCATCTTTCTTTTCTATTAGGTAACGCACTGCACTATGATCAGAGTAAACAATTACTTTGTTTCCCCAAATATATGACCGGAATTTGTCTAAAGCGTAACAACTACAAGCAACTCTTTCTCGGTAGTTGTGTAATTCAACTGTGCATCCGATAAGGTTTTGCTTACATAATAGATAACAACCGGCTTCTTATCTACTCTTTGACCTAACACGACCCCGATTTCATAATCACTTGTATCACATGTTATTTCAAAAGGGGTTGTCCAATCCGGTGATTGCAAGATCAGGGCATGTACCAATTGTTCCTTTAACACATTAAATGCTTTTAAACAATCATCATCAAATTCAAAGGGAGCATCCTTCAAAAGCAGAATACATAAAGGTTTGGTGATAGCACTAAATCCCTTAGTAAACCTACGATAAACCCAGCATGACCCAAGAATGACCGCACGCCTTTAACATTGGTAGGTGGAGGTAATGTGGAGATAACTTTAATTTTGGCTCTATTTACCTCAGTCCCCCTACTTGACACGACATGACCCAACACAATGCCCTCCTGAACCATAAAGTGGATTTTCTCCCAACTTAAGACCAAATTGGTTTCCACACAACGTTTTAACACACTAGTTAATTCATCCAGACAAGACTCAAATGATGACCCAAAGACAAAAAAGTCATCCATAAAAATCTCTAGGCTAACCCCGACCATATCGGAAAAGATACTCATCATACACCTTTGGAAGGTGGACGGGGCATTACACAGCCTAAATGGCGTCCGCCTAAATACGAAAGTACCATAAGGGCATATGAATGTAGTCTTTTCTTGGTGATCAGGATGATTGGCTATTTGGTTTAACCTGGATAGCCATATAAGAAGCAATAGTATTTCTAACCTGACAGTTTCTCAATGATTTGGTCAAATAAGGGCAAAGGAAAGTGATCTTTTGAAGTAGGGGCATTTAACTTCCTGTAATCAATACAAACACGCCACCCGGTTACCGGCCGGATGGTAATCTCCTCACCATTATCAGTAGTAATTACCTGGATTCCTGCTTTTTAGGCACGGTTTGTGTTGGGCTTACCCTGCACTATCTAAAATGGGATAAATGATCCCTGCATCTAACCACTTGAGGACTTCTTTCTTCACTACCTTACGCATGTTAGGGTTCAGCCTTCTTTGAGTATCCCTTGTAGGCTTAGCATCCTCATTCTTTAATGATCTTGTGCATGATTATGGATGGACTTATACCTTTCAAATCTGCTATTGTCCACCCAATAGCTACTTTGTGAGATTTTAGCACCTTCAGTAATGCTTCCTCTTGCTTTTCCTTTAGATTTGTAGCAATGATAACTAGAAGAGATTGATCCTCTCCTAAAAAGGCATACTTTAAATGCTTTAGCAAATCCTTCAAATCCACTTTTGGTGGACTCACCAATGACGGTTTCAAACAAGAGGAAATGTCAGCTGGAAGATTCTCAACAAGATGTGTCCATGGAGGTCTCCCTTCTCTTATGGCTATTACTTCCATATTCTTCAGTTCCTTATGCAATTCCTGATCATGCTCCTATTCGAACCTGTCACAAACAAAACACATCTCTGTGGTGTCATCCCCACAATGAGGAATACACCCATCAATGATGTCTGCCATAAAGCATTCATCACTAACCAGAGAGTTAGATGCACTTGAAAAAACATTTAAATGAATCTTCCTGATTACCAAATGTCATATCTACTGTACCACTATGACAATCAATCAAAGCATGTGCAGTGGCCAAGAAAGGTCGACTTAAAATAACGTTTGGTTGTTTTGTCTTATTTGAAGACATATAATTAAGAACTAGAAAGTCTACTGGATAGTAGCACTTTTCTACTTTTATAATCACATCTCAAACTATCCCTCTAGGGAGCTTAAGGGTCAAATCAGCTAACACTACCGTGGTGTCAGATTGACGCAGTGGACCAAAGTTATATTGATTGTACAAGCTCCCTGGAATGATGCTCACACTAGCTCCAAGATCCAATAATGCCCTTGACATTTTAAATTTTCCACTTGAATAGGTATTAGAGGCGTTCCTGGATCTTGTAACTAAGGTGGAGGAGCCCCAGTCAAAACAGCACTGACATATTCAGTTAAATCAAGTTTTTTAAGGAACTTGTGGTGTCTTTTTTGGGTGCACATATCTTTAAGATATTTTGCATATGCAGGAACTTGTTTAATAGCATCAATTAGGAGTGAGTTGATTTTTACTTGATTAAGCACTTCCCATATTTCCTTTTATTGAGGACCCCTTTTTCTTTTAGAACTTACTTTTGTTGGGTTCTCTAATGCTTTAGGAAAAGGAATAGTAGAACTCTCCATGGCCTTTTCCTTAGTCTTAGGAACCTTATTGTTAGAAATATGTTTGGTTGTTTCATTAAAAGTTACCTTTTTAGGTGTTTCAACTTTTTCAACCAATGGTTCCCCCTCAATATCACTATCACCATTTTCACCACATCCACCACCTCTCCTTCTTTGAAAGATGGTAATGGTGAAACAACCTTATTATCATAAACTTTGCCAGAACGAAGAATACTTACCTAACCAACTTAGTTGTGCTTTGTAGTTTGTGCTCCTGAATTTTGATGAGATGGGTTAACTTGTGTGTCACTAGGTAGCTTTCCATTATTCTTTCTTAACTCACCCATCTCTACTGCTAACTGTCCCACTTGAGTAGTTAATGATTGGATGGCTTTGTCATGTACCTCATCTTTCTAATTTCTCGCCTCATCCAACTGGTTTCTTCGTTGCATATCCGCTTGTATGGACTTCAACACATCCATCATCTCATTCCCACTAGTAATATTAGAAGCTCTAGATATTCCTTGATCACCAACCGATGAATATGATTTTGGTAACCCCTTTAATAATTGTTCTGATTGTAGTTTTAAGAATGGGGTTAATATTGTTATCCAGTTCTTTGACCACTTTCTTGGAAATTAGGATTAGCTTGGTTAGAAGCATTACCATATCTCAAGTTAGGGTGGTTCCAAAGACCCGGGTGGTAGGTGTTGGAGTTCATATCATAAGTCCTACCACCTCCTTGTAATTGATTCACTTCCTCATATTCACTTGTTGCACTGGTACAATTTGTACCATGATGCCTCAATTCACCGTATTGATCACATACCTCATAGGATTGGCTTTGTTGACTCCCACTTCCCAAGTTTGCAACATGTTGCTATAATTTTTCTAACCATCCAGATTCTCCACTCTGATGAGCGACAGATCTCATTACCGAATGCCTAGCTCTTCTTAAAGCCTAATCTTTCCTCTTTGAAGTGACTGCCATCCTCTCAAGATAATCCCAATCAACCTCTTTTTAATTTGTCCCAAAAGTCCGATTTGAAATGGAATTTAAGTCCCGAGTGTCCTCATCCGTCAAGCCATCATGAAAAGCATAATTCCCACATTTACAAACCATGGTGAGGGCAATTTTTAATCAACTTTTTAAATCTAAGGAACGCCTCATGGAACAACTCACCTGACTGTTGCTGAAAATTTCTGAGATTTTTTCGTGCATCACTAGTTCATTGGTTAGTGTAAAACTCATCTAAGAACTTTTGTTGCATATCATCCCATATGTAGATAGAAGCAGATGGTAAAGAGTGGAACCACTATTGTGCCTTATCTTCTAGTGTGAATTGAAAAAGAACCAACTTAACATCATCCGCTATTAACCCTTGTCTACTAATGGTATTGCATCTTGCATCATAAGCACTCAGATGAAAATATGGTTCTTATGTTGCCATGCCATGATATTTAGGTAGATTTTGAATTGCTTGTGATCTTACTTCAAAGGATCTACTATGTTGTTGAGGAATAACAACCGGTGAAGGATTGTTAGCAATGGCTGGACGAAAATGACATTCAATCCCCCTAACTGGTCCCCGCTCATACCTTCTAGGAACACCACCTTGACCGTCAATATGAGGTAATGGAGCAGCAGGTATGAAACTTGGCCTTCATGGCCTGTTGTTGATTAGTGGTTGTTGTTGGTGTAGGAACTGCTCTATAAGTCTGATAAATTAGGGAGTAGGTTGTGGGTATCGTTCATCATGCATCGGTGCTCTATAATCCACGTAACCCCTACTTATACGATGATCCGGCTGAAATGGCACAACACCCCTGAAATCTTCAACCCTGTCCCCTTCTACATCTTCATAACTGTAAAACCTTGAAAATCTCCCAGAAATCAATAACACACGACCTCAATCTTGTGAACGCGGAATATAAACAAGATTGGAGTAGAAGAAGATTGAATTGAATCACAAAATCGATATTAGATTGAAAACAGAAACCTATTACAAGGTCTTGTGCGATTTCGCACAGTAATCAATAATAATGAACGAAAAGCTTACATTACAAAACGAAACTACGCTATTTATACTAAACTATGAGTTCTCGCGCGAGATCCCTTTCGCGTGGATCAAGCTTTCGCGCGGCTACAGTCTTTCGCATGGAGCCTTTCTCGCGTGGTCTGCGACTCGCGTATGACCTGCTTCTCGCGTGGAACTGGTTATCGCACAGTATGTTTTGCCGAGCCTTGATTTATCATCTACAATCTCCCCCTAGGCTCGGTGAAACATGATCAATCAAAGTCAACGTTAGCCTTCTTGTATGAACCAGCATAAGCATACCATTTGTTTCTCAGGATCCGGTCAATCATCCATACGTACTGGCAAGATAGAAAATAAAC
>BJCO01744150.1:0-17706 GCA_018326465.1 Flaveria floridana | reverse complement strand
CTACATATAATATCTCAAGTAATCCGGGTGAGTTATGGTGGGAAAGCCCTACTTGAAGAACCAAAGTTCTTCAAGATTGCCATTTGAACCTTAACATAAGCTTTTCAATATGGTAAAGTTGAATACTTAGTTTGGTTTATCACACTTGTTGTTATGTTAGATTACTTGAGTAATAAAAATATATAAAGTTAAGTTCAAAACTCATTCATTTCTGGATTTTTACCTTAACTCAAGTCATCCAACAATGAGGTTTGTTAGAGACAAGGTTTGGTTCAAAAAAATCCAAGTTTGAACAAGATAAACTCAAGAGCAATAATTTCATAAAGTTTAGCCACTTGGGAACCCATTTTAGGTGCCTCCCCCCTTAGTGTTTACCATTGTAAACCTAGAGGATAGTCCATGGTTTGTTCAAAGTGGTTTAGTATGTTTTAAAATAAGATTAAAGCTTGTTAAAAGATTAAAAACATCAAGGACAAAAACGAAATAAAAATTCAGCCTTGTAAAACTAGCTTTGGACCTCATTATAGATGGCTTCCACTCAATGTTGCCAAGGCAAAGTAATTGAGGATAGTACTAGAGGTGTATCCATGAAGCTAGATGCAAGGTTTAAGTGTTAGAAGCAAGAAAAATGGGTTAAAATGGTGTTCTAACTTTGAAGGTTTTGTGCAGAATTTTTGTGAAGAAAAAGAGAACCTTGAGAGAATTTGAGAGTGTTTTGGTGGGATGTGGAATGTAAAAGTATTTTATGGGGGTGGAGGCTAGTTTATAAAGGGAAGGAGTTGGATTTAATGGTCTTTAATTAGGTTAAAAAAGGGGAAATGGGCTTAAACCCGAGTGGGTTTCGGTTTGACTAGTCAACAAAACCATCAAACTTGCTTTCGCGATTCCCGCTTCGTTATAACTCCGTTTCGCACGTGGTTTTTTTCTACGTTCACCATTTTCAGAGTAATTTCATATGGAGAATAGTAATTTAACATTAATGGTACTGAGAATTGGTTTTGGTTCATTGATCTTGATACAGTTCAAGAGTTACGATCACAAACTTGTGTTTGTGTTGAGCTTGGACCATTGGACTTGGTTTCAGGCTTTTCTGTTGGGTTATTTTACGTGTTTTAAGACCCTTAATTATATTTTAAATATTTGGGATTGTTTACAAGTTGGTTGGGTTCGTTCATGAACACCCGGTTACGTATGATTCCGACTAAATTTATATTTACAGCGCGTCGTAAGTATATTTGAATGCATATAACATTTCTTTTAAGCATGTGTAACATATAAGTATATAGAATAAGTTTTAATAATACTTTCATTGATCAAGACTCAAGAGTACAAGGGTATAAATTGATGAATTACAAAGTACAAGGACTAAAAATGAAACAACAAAAAGTACGTGCGTTACATTTGCGCCTTTACTTTTCACATTAAATGGTTTTGAATGTTTAAATGTGCGCTTCCGTAATACTTAAACTTTAAACTCTGATGTTTGTCTTGAAAACTCGTATAGAGTTCGTTTATAGTAACTAATGACTGCATCTTAGTTTGTTCACACGTCTCGCGGTTATACTTTTTGCACATGGACTTTGGGGTTGTGACGTATTTCTTGTTTCATTATATGGTCTCTTTTATGTATCTTGCCCATATTTTTAGTTGTAGTGGTCTTTTTCCTACGACCCTTGCAACTCTCTACCTTATCAAGTATTTTAACCTTTTTAATAAGATCACTAAAAACAATATCAGTGGGTATGAGCTCATGTCTGATCTCATGCCCATTTCTTGAGTATTAAAAACTATGATAAAGTTCGATATTCTAGTGCTTATATGATCTAATTATGTGATTTTACATTATAATTATAGTTAAACAAGTTAAATTTGTTTATGTTTTGATCCATATGTGTTTTGAGCTTAAAAAGGTATAATTTAAGGAAAAAATTAAAATAATAAAGTTGAAGGACCAAATATGTAAGTATCAAAAGATGAAAAAAAAGAAAGTTGGAGGGGATCATGTGTATGATATGCCAGGTAGGGCTATATCATACACCGGGTTGCGTATTGGTAGTGTACCATATGGCGGGGGTGTACCAGCAAACCATAACAATTACTATAGATTTTTTAGATTAATAAAAGAGAACCCACAAATAATCAGAAAGTTAAGATAATATGATTCCTAATAACTATTTCGATTTCATTATCCATAAATTTATTATGAAGACCGAATTCACGAATAAAAATTAGTTCATATATTTTTTAACCTTATATGACAGTCACAATTACAAATCATAAGTTTATAACTTCTCGGACATATGTAAATGCTACCCATCAAAAGTTTACAAAATATTAGTATAACATCAACATAACATAAATCACACCATTAGTTAATTTCAAATTACATAAGTTTCATTAAATTAGTATGATAATAAGAGTTTAGCTCATAATAAGCTTGAACATAACAACAACTAATATAGAAGATAAGAAATCATCAGTGAAATAAAACAATCAAACCGGTTATCCATAATAGGTGATGTTTAGACAATCACGAGCTTTTTTTAATCATTGAATGTACCTCTAAAGCCTATCAAGGATCTTTAAGTCTGGATTTTTAAGAGAAATCAGTAGAGTTTAGCCCTCTAAAAAGCTCTCTCAAATGTTTCAAATGAGCTACTATTTATAGGCTTTCTGGAGTGTCGAGCATGAAACCTTACCTTAAAAGGCATGACTCCGTGCTAATAAAATGCTTACAAAAGTTAGTCGACTCATACGTGCAGAGTTGGTCGGCTCGTATGTGCTGAGATTGTTAGGCACGGCCCTGTGTTAGTAGTGGGGCATGCGCCCGTGCTTACTTTTTTGGAGACGGTACTTTTATCCTATTAGACTGTCAAACATGGGGATGTGCTAATTATAGCACGGGGTTGTGTTTCAAGCTGGGCATGGGGGCATGCCTAATAAGGTACAACTCAATGTTTGGACACCAAAGTTTGGTTTTCTTTAATTCTTCTTAGTTGTGCTCCTTTTGTCCATTTTAATCTTTTAGAAGCCTAAAAACACAATTTAATATTTTCAATTCAATTTTATTATTTTAAGTAAGAGTTTTAGAAATAACTGATGTGCTTTTAATATGTTTTCTATGTATAATTTAAAGTACATTAACAGTTGTACTGTACGTTATAATTTAATTTTGTGCCAACTGATTAAATTATGTACTATATGTTAAAAAATTTATGCTACCTGATTAAAATTTGTACTAACTTTTTGAATTTGTTTTGTTTATTTTATACTAGCGAAATTTAGTTTTTTAATTAGAGGGATTGGTTTATCGCTAATAATATACCCTACCTTAGGACAAGTAGATTCTAACATCGCTAAATTAAGTTCAATTGGAGTTCGCTTGAGCAAGTTTTATTTGAACCCATGCCCGAGGGTAGACGTTAGAGCAACTGTTAAGGTTGCTACATCATAGCCCTGAGGTTATGAGCTCAAACCGTGAAAGTAGCCACTTGTACTAATATAGGGTAAGGTTGTGTACAATAGATTGCCAAGTGATACGACCCTTCCTCGAACTCTGCACAAAATGGAAGCTAAATTAAGCATCGACTATGTCCTTTATGTAAACCCATGCCTAAGGAAGCATTCTATTTAAGTTTATTATAATTGAAAAACCAAGCGTACGGTATAGCTATAATTTTTTTATCTATTATTATGATTGATTAGTGACATGATTGGAATTAATAATGAGTAAAGGATATAACTAAAAGCTCTAAAGGATAATTAAATAATATTAAAATTGCTTCGACTTTAGAAAATGCTTGATAATTAAGTACTATGCACTCTATCTCTTATCAGAGCCTCGCTTACATTTTTTTAAACCATTATTTTTTGTATAATTAATAAATCATTCGATAAAAATCCGAAAAAGAAAATAACAAAGAACACGCCTAATAACTGATTCACTTTTTACATACATTTTAAATAAGTTCAATTTATTTAACCCACAAGCTTACATATATGTAAGCATAGGTTTACATGTATATAAATGCACTATTTACGTGTATGTAAACACAATTTTGAAAAATAAGAATGAAAAGACGAGGAAGAATAATTAAGAACTGATATGTAATAAGATACCAAAAAGTTCCAATATGCATATTATCAAGTTATGGGCCCCTCACCTCACCCTGTCTCCACTATGTTGTTACCTATATCTAACTTATCAAGTCACATATATGTAACACGTTATTTTTATTAGATTTTAAGTTAAGGTGTTTTTATGATTCTTATGTATATATAACTTATCAAGTTACATATCAGAATTATGGCACATATATGTAACCTAACAAGTTATAAATAAGTAACTCAGTAACATGTATGTAAGTCAATAATTTTTAACAAATTTTATATGTGATTTATCAAGTTATTTATACCAACTCGGTAAGCTCACCATGTTGTGACCTATTAGAACCCTTCGATTGGTTCTTAATGGCTTGAAGGTATCATTTAGATTAAAGTTTAAAATTTCTTGAATCTTCTAGTAATTGTGGTTTTCTTTGAGATATTGCTAGCCAATTTAAGTATAATTTTTCACACATTTGATGAAAAATGTGTGTAAACATGTCTTAGTTTAGATAATCTTTAGTATACTATTTTGTTAACTTTTAAACTTAATCAATTTGATATCTATATTATGATTAGGTCTTCATAATAATAGTTTGGGTTGAGCCTAATTTGTAAAAAAAAATAGTTTAGGTTTAACTCTTCACAATCAAGAACAACAAACATAATCAAACAAATAAATCGAAAGAAAGATCAACTATGTAAGTGGGGTTACATATATCTAACTTGGAAGATGATGAAGACCTAATATGTAGGTTGGGTTCCATATACGAAATGTGGGATTAAAGCAACTCAAATATCAACATATTATAAGCTTACATATTAGGTCTTCATTATTTTCAAAGTTACAACAACAAGAAAAAAAGTATTGTATCATTTATTCGGTTTGAAAAAGCACAAAAATGTGTTTATATATATGTAATAAGGTAATGCAAATAGTTTACATTATTCGGTATGCAAATATATTCAGAAAGCTAATATATCTTTCTTATTCATCTTCTCTGTATTTTTGTGTTTTTGTTAGTTATTGTGTCATCTACTATGTGTGTTTACATACATGTAACAAGGTTACATATACGTAACTCCAAATTATGCATAACTCAAATTACACATACCTAAATTAAGTTACAATATGTAAATATTAGATTAACAGGAACAACGGTGACTATAAATGAGGGTCAAAAAGAAAAAAATTGTGACTAACTTAAAAGTAAATATGGGTTATATTAATCAAAGTTTGATTGCAATTAGTCAAATGATGAATAACATATCAAAATGTAATTAGGAGATAAATAATGCATTAAAAAATCATGACAAATCAATTTAGGACTGAAAATCAGTATTTAAATCAATGATGCTTCAATAAGAACATGTGCAATAAGAGTCCGTTAAACCCATATACATAGATATGAAAGAATGATACATGAAAGACAAGTTAACTAATGTGTAAGAGTGAGAAACTGATTCTTAGCCAATGATGATCACCGGAAAACCCTTGTAGGTTTGGCGAGAGGAAAATAATAAAGAGGACAAAAATTCGTAAGAGAAGAGAAAGAAAAACATCAGTCCATCGGACAATGTTGATGTGGGGTTCATCAATCATCACCCTCTCTTTTACAAATGGTCTAAAGAACAAGTGGGGCAAGCTAAGGAAAAGTAATGTGGGCTGCAAGTTTGAGTTGACCGATGAGCATCAACAAGGGCATGACTGAATTGACCACCAATTAGTGGTTCAACCTTACCTACTTGATTTCATTCAAAAATCTAATTTTATCATAAAAATTTTATTTCATATTATTTGAAAGTAAAAATCTATGAAAACATTAATCGAGCGTTTTCTCAAGGGGATACAATTATTATTTTGAGTAAAAAGGACATCACATATCTCAACTTTGTTAGATAATGTTTTCTTTTCTAAAATTTTGATCTTTTCTTCTAACTTACACGATCACACTCTTATATCCTGTAATTAAAACCACACATAATTTAACATAATTTTAATGTAAATCACACTATCACACTCTTATATGTATTTTAATCGGCAAACTTTAAACTCTAATTATACATATCATCATAATTTTCCTTGTATAGATATACATATTAACCTCTAGAAGTAAATAAATTATATATGGTTTTTGGTATGTTGTAGATATTAATTCAGAATTCTCATGCTTCAAATCTCTACAAATTATATAATCTTATTTTAAAAGAATATGAGTTCTTAAAAAGATATCCTAATAGTAAGATGTTATCTCTCATTCTAAAAAGTCAACGATTTAAATTCTCCAAAGTGCTTCTATAGATCATTAATAAAAGGATATTAAGCGCTACCTAAATAAGTATTAGTGCCCCCCTCATTGTTGTCGATTCAAATTCATCATGCTCACTCACCATCAATTCTCCTATTGAAGCATCATTGGTTTAAATACTGATTTTCAGTTTCTCTCTCTTACACATTAGTTAACTTGTCTTCCATGTATCATTCTTTCACATCTATGTATATGGGTTTAACGGACTCTTATTGCACATGTTCTTATTAAAGTATAACATTTTCAAACAACTTAGAAATTTAAGAAATGGCATATACTAAAAAATTATTAATGTTATTATTACTACTATTATTAAGTTTTATATATCTAAGTCAATCTTAGTGAAAAAATAAATTATAGATAGTTTACAATAATTACATAATCTTAATAGAACTAAAATATCCAATCACCGTATGCCTTGTGTCTATTACCCATATATAAAGATTATATTCATTTAGTTTTTTAATCTGCATGTGCATATTTTTAATTTTTGGCATGGTTATTAGTCTTGCAAAAATGATGACATCCGGAAAAAAGAAAAGGGAACGATCAATTTAAAAATAAAATTAGTTGGTTCCTTGTAGATAATGTGGTTGGGGTCGGGAGTTGATTTAATTTCCCCTTTCAATTAAACTAATCATTAAAAAATTAGCATTATTGATCATTGCAATTATATCACACTACTTTTATTTGCCACTCACCTATTAAGTGGAGTCAAACTAAATCTTTGACAAATTACTCAAGCAGAATAACTATCTAACTATATATATAACATACTATTGGAAATGCGCGTGTCTTACGGCGGTATGGTTATTGCGTGATTTTTCTGTGAATTCGATTTTAGTCGGTATCGGTTCGGCACGTTTATGACGTAAATTGAAAAATCAAAATATAATTATTGAAAAAACTGAATCAAGGAAAACAATTATGTATATTATAAAAATCTTTGAGACAACTATATTATCCCAACAAGATTAATAAAAATATGGATAGTATTTGGGGTCGGAAATCACTTATTACTTAGATTTTGTGGGGGGTTCGTTTTATGAAAGTAGGTTAGGGTTTTATGATAATCAGAGTCGGCTTCGGTGGTGATTTACATAAACCGTACAAAGTTAATAAAGAAATTGTCACCACAAATTACCGTTTTGATTGTTATTTAGCTGTTAACAACCGACAAGTGAAAGGGGAAGAGGGATTAGCACTCAATCACAATAAATGAGCGACATTAAAAGTAAAAAATTGTTTTGTTTGTCAACGTGTATATGCTTAGCATTTGTATTATAAGCATAATATGTCATATTTTATTGTAAGAGTATAAATAAAATAAAATGATTAACTTTTAAAAATTAAGCATGACTTTTCATATGGGTGTCTTAATTCATATGTAAAATTATCATTTCATCATCCTTTTACTTTTATTATAAAAGATATAAATAAGTATTAAAATTACATCTCTTAATCAATTACACCCCTTTCCAAAATTACATTTTAAATGTCTTGCACTTCTTGGTAATGTTGCTTCAAAACGGTAAAATTACATCTCTTTCCAAAGAGATATATTATATAATAGTATAGATATAAGTATTTAAATAAAATAATACTTAATTTAAGTAGTATTTAGTTATAAAATATGATTAGTAACTATAAGATTAAATGTCAATTTATATTATTATAAATAAATAAAATTTAATAAAATAAACTAAATAATATCATATTATTAAATAATGTATTAATAATGTGTATTAGATAATACAATAACTAGGAGTTAATTAAATGGCTGCAAAAGTAAAACTATTACATAAAACATTTATCTCTATGCTTAAAATGTTATATAGGTGTCTTACACTTTGAATTAAATTATCATCTTATTATTTTAATATCTATATCTATATATTATAATAAAAGAAGGTTTTAAGAAAATCTATCTATTGTAATAAAAGAAGGTTTTAAGATGACACTTGGCACAATTTTAAACCATCTACTTTTAATTTTTCCGCTTCTCTCTCCTATTAAATAATTATATAATAAATAACTATATTAAATACTAATAATATTATTTAATTCCTTTTGAGAATAAAATTTTTTTTTCAATAAATTAAGAAAGAGATCTATTGTAATAAAAGAAGGTTTTAAAATGACACTTGCCATAATTCTAGACCATCTAATTTTAAGTTTTCCGCTTCTCTCTCCTATTAAATAACTATATTATAAATAACTATATTAAATACTAATAATATTGTTTAATTCATTTTGAGAATAAAAAATGTTTTTCAATAAATCAAGAAAGAGATGCTTTTATAAATGTAACTTCTAAAACGATGATGTCATTGTTTTACTAATTATATTTTTACTCATATGCAGTTTCACATATAACGTTTTATAATTAATACATTTTTATTATCAATTATTTAATATTTTATTTAGTCAACATGTTTAATATACGGGGTACTAACCTAATTTTATATAGAACAGGTGATTTACTACGGAGGAATAAGAACGAAATATATATATCTCAATATATAAATTCCAAGTTAACTGAAAATCCATGGTTCAGTTACTATTTTATTATAAATAGTATTAAGTCTATCGCGTTGCGGCGGGGGGCATAAAACCGTATCAAATAACATCAATGTCATACCACCATCAGCGACCACTAACACCGGAAAAGCTCGTATAAAAAATAAATAAAAATGAAAAATATAAACCAAACGAAAAGTAGATGTAAAAATGTTTAATCTATCTATTGTAATAAAATAAGATTTTAAGATGCCACTTGCACAATTCTAGACCATCTAATTTTACTTTTTCCGCTTCTCTCTTCTATTAAATAATTATATTATAAATAACTATATTAAATACTAATAATATTGTTTAATTCCTTTTGAGAATAAAAATTGTTTTTCAATAAATTAAGAATGAGATGTTTTTATAAATGTAACTTCTAAAATAATGATATCATTGTTTTATTAATTATATTTTTACTCATATGTAATTTCAATCATAACGTTTTATAATTAATAAATTTTTATTCTTAATTATTTAATATTTTATTTAGTCCACCTATATAATACACGGGGTACTAACCTAGTGTGTTATATAGTAGTATAGATAGGTGCGTGTTCTTACACTCATAATATTAATATGTTGTTTTAGTAAACCCGTGTATTACAGGGGTTGAATAATTTTTTTTAAAAACAATAAAAAGTTAATTAATTAAAAATTGATAGTTCAAGATAAAATATGATTATTGTCTTTCTTATTATAAATAGAATAAAAATTTGGTTTCAAAACAAATGTTTTTTAAAAAATATTATTTTTAAACATTCTTATTATAACTCCCAATTTTCTTTTATTTTATATAAACAATTAATCTTTAAAAACATCAATTTTAAAATCTTTGTATTTTGAAAAAAGTTTGATGTTTAAAAAAGTGTTCTTATTTAATAAAAAAATATTTCTTTAGAAATAACATTACTAAAAAGATCTATTTCTTTATTTACTAAAAAACTATTTTAACCTAAAAAAGAATTAGATAATATTATCAGTGATTAATGAAATTATTTGATCATTTAATATGAGAAATAAACGAGAAAAAATTTGATGTTGAGAAATGCAATACTGTTTACACGTGTCTCTTCTGTTTATTCTTCTATTAAAGTAGAAGAATATAATTTGTTTAAAAATTTTAACATAACGTCACAGATAATTTTTTAGTGTATCCATGATCGTTTTCTTATTATGTTGGGGCAAACGATTTACTTTTAGGTCCCTAAAAAGTTTTGTTTCACCAAAAATATTACGTTTTTTTTCTTAAACTGAAAACTTCACTTCCAAAATAAATAATCATGTAGCCCCAGAAGTCGTATCTCGTATTTTGTCACTATATGAAAACAATTAGTTTATTATCACATGTATTACACTAGTTGAATAAATAAAAAGTACATAGGTAGTAATAAAAAATTATTGGTTATAAAAGGATTGTTTGAGATAAGATATGATGAAAATTACATATGAGTAATAACTATAAGTTATAAAACAATGATATCATTTTCTTAAACTTTCGTTTTTAAACTTTTTTTGTTTTTTAAATAATTTTTTTCCAAAACAAAACGTTTTATAAATATACCATTTTAAAAAAATTTCTTATTATAGCTCTAAATTTTAATAATTTTGGTTAATAAAAAGTTGCTAATTTTAAAATATTTTGCATTTTATTAAAATTTGATGTCTTAAAATATTTTATTTTATAAAAATTTATTTCTTTAGAAATTAAATTTATAAAAAGAAAGTTAATAATATTATTAGTAGTTAATGCAATTGTTTAATAGAAGAGAAAAATGGTAATATTAAAATTCAAAAGTCTAGAATTATGTCAAGTGTCCACTAAATCATTCTTTTATTTAAATAGATAGATTTGAACCTTCTAATCACTTAAGGTAGACGAGACAGTCTCACCAGACATACCACACTACATCATAAACTCACCTATCAAATTTAATCATGTTACACTACATCACATAGTCAAATTCGATGGCGACAATGTTATCACACCATACTACACTATACCACACACACATGCAAACAACAAACACAAAATCACAGCAACTACGCCATGAAAACGGAAATTTGTTGTGTGAAGGGGGTGGCGATGGTGGTGTCGAGCAGTGCCGAGGCTCGCGGTGGCCTCACGGCGCCTATGACCCCTTCAGCCTTACAATTTACCCTTTATTTTCCAGCAGGTCTAAGAAACATACAAAATGTAATGTCACATGTACAGACTTTAGTTAAAAACGTATATAACCATGGGCGGACATACATGGAGTTGAGGGGTAGCCTCCGCTATCCCTCAATTTTTTACGGGTAGTGTAAAGCTTTTTTTACGGTTTTATGTAAAAAATAAAAATAAAAATTTATGTTTCTACGTTACCCCTAAGAAAATATTATGTTACCCCTAAAAAAATTAAACTCAACAGTTCATAGAAAGTTTTAAATTTTATAAAATATAATCTTACATTTTATAAAATAAAAAACATTACATTTTATGAAAACATAAATAACTAATAAGCTCAAAATATCCAATAATCCAATACAATATTAATTAACAAGCCCAAAATACAAATAAGCCTAAAAAAGATTACACAACTTAAAAAGCCTAACTAATTAGTCAAAACACTCATAACCCAATCAAACATAAAACTTAAAATAAAAAACACCATCCATCGCCCCATGCCCCCATCGACTCTTCGTCCCTTCCCACAGGCCACAGCTAGTCAGCCACTATCCACCCACACCGCCGATCACCCCACGTCCCCACCAACGCTGGCCAGACCGACCACCGCCGAACAACAGCCTGCTACGGTAGCCCTTGCCACCGCCCGCATGTGAAATTTTCACCAATTCACCGCTCACTTCAAGGTAACAGTTTTAGTTTTCTATTATTTGTTATACTATGAAATAAGAGATTTAGGGTTTATGATGTTTAATTTCTAATATTTAAGTGTTATTTTTTATAAAAAATAATGTTTATTTGGTTTAATTCCCAATATTTTGGGTTTATGCAATTAGGTATATGAACTAGGGATTTGAAAGATGAATTAGAAATTTGATATTAAAATTAAGTATTTAAATTGTGTTAATTTTAATTGCAATTTGTAATCTTATTGTATTATTTGTTATAAATTTAGGGATTTGAAAGATAAAAAAACAAGTTTTTATTGGTAATTTTTTTTAAAAAATTTCAAGAGTAGGATATCGGTTCTAATAATAATGATGATATTGGGTTAATAACTTTTTTGAGTTCAAATCCTTCGGGTTCAATCCTTCGATCCCAAATGGATTTGATTTAAATGAATATTGCTTCGGACTCCTTTATTAATGTAAATGTACGCTAAATTTTTTTTTACGTTACCCCTGAACTTTTCTTCTAGATCCGCTGTTGTATATAAGTTTATCTTTGAGGTTATGTGTATTGAACTATAATTCAATAAAAAAAGTGAAATTTGAATCAAGTCGTGGATGAAAACTTTATGACTTGGAATGCAATAAGTCTGGTTATGAAAATTTTAAAGAAAAAGTGGAAAAGAAAGTTGCATTCATGTTTTCATCAAAAGTAAGGAAGATATGAAGTTGCTCCACTTTAAGAAGCAAGTGCATGCAATCATCACTCCATTTTGATTTGTCTTTGTTGTTTATATTTATTTTATATAGTATTATTAGGTAAGTGACCCAATTAGTATACAAGTTTAATAAAAAATAATTTATTAAATAGAAAATATGTTGATAATATGATCTGATTCACATGTATAGTAAATGTACTAATATCGAAAGATGTTCATAATATAATATAATTATATTTAATATCAGTAATATGCAAAAACAAACATGAACATATGTCATGAAATATTAAATTGTTATGCACCTACAAAATAGATGATCATAAATAAAAAAAATAAAAAAAAAATCACATATTACGTTAATTTTATAAATGCTTCTAATAAATATATTTATATATAACTCAAAACTCATTAAATAATATATACATAAAACATAGTTATTAAATTGTTAAATCGTTAAATAATTATATAGTTTACTTTATGCTCAAACAAAATTAAAAAGTTTTTAAGTGTTTAATAAATGGGTTATTGGATTTTAGTAATCCCAACTATTATTTATTGGCTAGGATTAATCCGAACTCAGAAAATGTTTATAAACACTACTAACTTTGAACTTATTTTCCTCTAATGATCCATTACTAAGTAAAAGTTAATCCTCGTTAGTTTTTTTGATGAAATGAGGCCAACTTTAAACATTTTTCAACTCCATCGCCGTCTAACCTCAGTTAGGTCCGTTTTTCATTATCTAACCCCTATCATCACCTGAAATCTACCTGCAACGAGTTCGGTGGTTCAAATCAGGAAGTGGAGATTGACGGGCTTTAGGGTGCGAAAGTTTTAAATTGGCGGACCTGATGATAGATTTCAACTTTCTGTTTAGTGTTTTGGCCACAAAAGCAGTCCATATCATCAAAAAACTAAATGAGTTAACTCTCAGTTAGTAAGGGATCGTTGGAGGAAAATAAACTCAAAGTTAGGAGTATCTGTAAACATTTACTGAGTTGAGATTAATCCCGACAATGGGTTAAAACTTGGGATCATTAAAATCCAATAACCCCTAATAAATACACAATTTTAATAGGTAATGGTAATGAAACAATTATTCATATTTTAATAAATTTATATCAATGAATATTAGAAATTGATAGTGATTTAATAATAATAAAGAAGTATTTGACATTAATATAAATCTAAATTTCATAAGTGAATATCCAGATAATGTATTGAAATTAAAATTAAGGAAAATATTTATAAATTTAGGTAAGATTGACATGTTAGGAATGATTAGTGAAATTATGAGGATTGATATGGTAATTACATGTGATAAATCCTCATGTGGACACTAGTTATTATTTTATTATGACAAATTGAATTTTAATAATCTAAACTATGATTTATTGGTTAATAATAATACATGCTATCAGATTGGTCGATAATAATCTTAACTTTTAGTTTTGTTACCAATGACAATCTTAGTAACATAATTTTTACTGATTTACACTTGATTTTCACTCGTTTGTCATTCCTTTCATAGTGTGTTTCCTTGTTTCATTCAAGTAACAATCAAGTGTAAAAAATATATAATTACGTTACTGTGATTGTCATTAGTAACAAAACTGAAAGATTAGATTATTATATGCCAATTTGATAGTATGAATTATCATCGACTAATAGGTCATAGTTTGAATTATTAAAATTAAATTTGTCTTTTATCATAAGTTACTACTTTAAAAAACATGTTTTACACAGGTTGAATTATAATTGAAAATTAATAGTTAATACTTAGTATTTAGAAATTATATGATAAATTTTAGATAAATATGATTCGAACTACATATAATCAACTACCTTAGTACTAATGTAATAACAATATTTTTTTTATTTTCATTCTAAATAACTTTTGTTAAAAAAATATTTTTAAAATTCCAGTTTTTAAATTTTTTTTAAATGTCATTTAGAAAAAAGGTTTTGTGTATTAGAAAGATCATATTTATTTATTTTTAAAGAAATTATATTTTTTAATAAAAATATGTTTTATAACTTCAAAAGAATATAAATAATATTTTTAATATTAAATATTATCATTAAATGATTACCTTTATATGCTAATGACATGTGACTTGAAATGTATAAGAAAATAATATGTGACAATGATGGTGTGACAAAATGACACATGATAAAATTTTTATTTTAATTTATTAGTATAGATATATTATAGATAAAGATGGTATAAAAATACTTAGCCTGTTTTTCAAGTCCACTGTATGTTAGAATAATAAGTTTGCGTAAATTTTAGTGTAAACATTGCCAGCAAACACATCAAAGTTGTAGTTTTTACCCCTTTTAACTTTAAATTTGGTGTAACATTGTCTATCACACCATATCTTTAAGGTTTTTAGTTTGACGTTGTGATTTTCTACAATATATTTTATACTTCTTGTTATATCTCAATTATTTGACATAATTAACATAGAACCAAAACTGTACTGTGCATATACTATAGTTTTTTAAAAATAATAAGTGGTATATATTTATTCGGATAGAGTTATAATAGAAATATTTTTTTATTTAAAAATTTTAAGAAGGAATTCTCTAAACTTAACATGTATATTTTATTATTATTATAATTTAAAGGGAATTACATATTGTCCATTGTACTGAATAGTTTAGGTTATTGTGTCTAATTCGTCAAGTTATTGTGTCATATATCAGGTTAATTATTGCGTCAAATATTTTTTATTATTTATTATATGATTTCATAATTTTGTTTTACATTTTAAATAATTTCGTATAATCTTCATCGTTGTTCACTATATATTATTTGAATTTTTGTTATTTTATATTGAGTTTTATAATTATAAATATACTATAATTTCATTCAATGTGTTTTTGTAAATCCCTAGAAAATTACTGAAAGATTCTAGTGAGAGAAAAATAAAAAAATGTTTTTTTCTATGCTTAGAATTTTATTGAGAAATTCTTGTTAAAAATTGAAGGTGGGTATGTAGAGTTTTATGTTACTTGCCATTTATAAAAACCACTTGCTATTATTTAAAATAGAAGAATCTATAATTCATAATTCATAATTTTTCCATTCTAATAAGAAGTATTTATGAGGAACATATGATAACATCACATTTTTGTTTATCGGAATTTTTCGTTTCTTTTTTCTATTGAATAATATTATTTAATCTTTTTTAGATTAAAAATATTATTTTTAATAAATATAGAAAAAGATCTATTTTTTAATGTTTTTTTAAAAAGATAAATTTTATAAAATAAGAATTTATCTAAAAATCAAACTTTTTTAAAAATATAAAATATTTAAAATTTGATTTTTTAAGAAGTATTTTCTAATAACCAAAATAATTAAAATTTGGAGTTAAAAGTAAGAAAAATTTTAAAATGATGCCTTTTTTAATATGAATTGTTTTGAAACAAAATGTTTATTTTTCTTTTTTTGGAAAAAAAGGTTTAAAGATAATAGTTTAAAAAGTTAATATCATTGTTTATTACTTATAATTTTTAATTATACGTAAGGTAATCATAACTTATATTAAAATATTGTTTTATTATTAATTAATTTTTATTATATTTATTAAATTATTTATTTAACACGTTTAATACATGGGTTTAGTAAAACTAGATTTTAATAAAAGAAGGTTTATAAGGGACATATCATCGTTCTAGTATACCCAAAAAAATATTTTCTCACCTCTCTCTTTTAATAATTAAAATATCAGGAAAAAATCAATTTGACTTTTTTTACTAAAATATTACAAACATGTTTTTAATATATAAAGCCTTTAATTGATTAGGCTTTGCTTAATATATATATACTCTTTAGTTGATTAGGCTTTGCTTAATATATAAAGTCTTTAATTGTTCTTATTATAAATTTCGCTTTCGTTTTAATTTTTAATGGTTTATGTTTGATTTATAATAATTAAAACCCATTAGTAACCATTTAAAAAAACCCAAAATAATAATGTGTTTAATAAATAATATTCATATTTTTGTTTAGTTAAAACTTCATAGTATTTATTTGTACTTATCACAATGGTGAACTTTTAGATGGGTTGGTTACTATTTTATTATAAAAACAGAGAGAGATTTTGGTAAATTGTGAGATTTACAGAAAGAAATATTGTGAGATTTACAGAAAGAAATATTGTAATAAATCAAAATCAATAGATTTTATAACTTTCATAATTTTTGGGGATACATAAGTATTTTTAGTGAAATTTGGGAATATTGTGAGATTTACAGAAAGAAATATGTTGGGACTTGAACATCCAGAAAATTATGGGAGGATCTAGACTGTTGAAATAATATTTTGTTAATTTTTGGTGATTTTTGGATAATTTTGATGATTTATGTAGACTTTGGAATAATTATAACTATTTATGTATGATAGAATAAATATTGAGAATTTTATGGTAACATTATTTGACTATTTTACAGTTAAATCTTTAAGAATTAATAAAATCTGAGGTTCTAAAAATTTTAAAGAAATTTATGTCTAATTTTATGAATTATTTTATAGGTTACAATTTGGAGACACGGTGAGACTCATAGCCCCATTTTGACCTTTTGGTATTTGTAAAGTTTTGGGGGGAAAAAGCATACTGGTTATATTGATGCATTATTTTTGAAAATATTTTGAGACTTACTGTCATTTGTGATACAACCATTAGTTCGAATGAGGAACCGTCTGATAATATTAGTAACGCTACTTAGGTGAATATTTGCACCAACAGGATGAGTGTTGTGATGCTATTTTCCTACACCTAACCGAATTAGGGTTGAGATGTAATATTATCTGATTTTGTAAATTATTTAGTGACAGTATGATTATATGTGTGAGCAGGTTTGGTTGTAATTGGTGCATCAATAAAATGTTTTGTCCGGAAATAAACCTATGATCTCACCAACTTTATGTTGACAGATTGAGTATGCTTTTTCAGGTGAAAATGACTAATAATATAGACTTTTCCTTTGATGTTTACAATGGATGGGGTGAAATTATGGGACGAGTATGTGTAAGCCTAACAGTTAATATCTACGATGGTAGCATGGTAGTGAATGCGTATTTTCATCATACCTGAAGATGTTAGCTAAATAATATGTTGTAATAAGGGTTATATCAAATTTTGACTTATATGTAATGATGTAAT
>BJCO01744149.1:0-12517 GCA_018326465.1 Flaveria floridana | reverse complement strand
AGAAGTTATCAAATTCCTTCCTCAAATCTTTAGCCTTTAGAGACTTAAGCGTTGCATTTCCTTCATAACGCTTCTCAAGAGCCTTCCATAACTTTTTACACTGCTTGTGTTCTGAGAACTGATGGAAAATGTCTTTTGGAATGGACTGTGTCAACAATGCATAGGCCTTCTTCTCAACATTGTATGCAACCTTTTGTGCCTCATTCAAACCACTTAGATTCAGTGGAATACCATCAGCTCCAACTGGCATAGTGTAGCCAGTCTCAATAATGCTCCATAAGTTTGTGTCCACTCCATTCAGATGAATTTCAAACCGTTGCTTCCATTGAGGATATTCATCAAGTGACAGATTTGGTGGTTTGTTGTGATTTTCGATCTCATTTTCCAAGAGCAAGATATTCTAAATTCTGGAGTCCTTCCCGACTGAGAAAGCAAAGTTCTGTTCGTCCATAATTACTTAGTCTGAAGACTTGACAAACTAACTGACTGAGGCGACTGGGAAGTGAGAATGAAGGCTCAACCATGCTATTGAAGTCAGCCGGACGATTAAAGTGTGCGACTGAATTCACACGTGCGATTGAGGTCAATCGTGCGTATGAATCTATGCGGATGAGTTCAGTCGTACGAATGAACTATACGACTGAGCTGAACTGAACGAATGAGCTTAAACGTGCGAATGAAGAGGACGATTGGACCAATCGTGCGACTGAGCTATGCGTATGAAGTTCAGTCGTGCGATTGAATCAATCGTGCGACTGAGACGTCTGACTTCGAAATTTTTTTTTTCAAACTTTTCACTCAACTCGACTCAAAACACGCTTTTGAAAACCCTAGTCGGCTAGAACTCAAAAAATACAAACTTTTTAACACATGCACTTGTAAAAATGGAATTTGTAATGCAAATGGAACGGATCTTTTGATTGAAAACGTTGACTTTTGCAAACACGCGATTGAATCCACGTAGAATCGAGAGCCAAAGCTCTGATACCACTTGTTAGGACTGAGTACGAACTGGTACTAACCGAAACTACGTGAAACCAGATCAAATAGTGCAGAATCCTATTTGATTGGCGATCCAATCAGGGAGAACATTAATCCGATCAAAACTAACAATTAGAAAACATTAAGAATTGATTAGCAATGATTAGGAACGCTCTATGAAGTTGGAAGGGACGACTTGGACGCTCTGGGACGGCTAGGGTTGTGAATTCTCGAAGTGGTTTCTTTTTCAACGAATAAAATGGTATTTATAGGTTTCAGTTTTCATTCGTACGACTGAGCCATGCGTATGGCTCAGTCGTGCGACTGAGTCATACGATCCATTCACTCGTACGACTGACCCACACGATTGATTCATTCGTATGACTGAGTCAGTCTTAAGACTCAATCATGCGTTTGGCTCAATCACATGGTTCAGTCGTGCGACTGGCCCATTTGCATGGTCCAGTCGTGCGACTGGATCATAAGCCTTAGTTAAACGCATTCCTGAATCCTTAACGATACAGAACTATGTCTAACAACTGTAAACACATATAACATGTTCATATAAGCTTGTAATAAACAATAATATAAATAGATATAACTTTTAATAACCAATAATCATTCAGCAAATAGTTTTCTTTACATATATCAAAACATTACATCAATGTAACAAAATGAAAGTCATTTACATTTAAGCACAGTAGAACTAGAACTAGGAACATGTGTACCAACACTTTTTCCCTAAGTAAAACACAATAAAAAGTGCCTGTGAAACTCACCTCGAAATGATACAGTCCAAAGTCCTCCACAAACAAGACAAGTAGCTAAATGTAAAACATACACAAAAGATTTACTAAAGGTCAACATGACCAATACGGGTGTAATCCTCATTGCTCGGTCCTTAAAGTTCATCAAGGTTTTTATTTTAATGAAAACATGCTTCATTAAATAGTACAAGGCCAACGCTAAATATAAAACTCGAAGTCCCGTCTCAATATAGGGTTTTAGTTGTCGTCATATATATAAGTCATTGACGACATTCGATATGCCTTTATTAGACCATATTCATTGAGTTACAAGTATTAATTGTTCATATTTTTAAAAGTCTTAAAATTATTTCTTGGATACAACTTTTGATTTATTCAAATTTTTAATCCAAATTTTAGTATTTAAGATCACAATACAAGCTAATCACGTACCAATTTTGTGTAGACTATTTAAATATTGTAAAGGTAACGAAATGTCATGTAATAGGCATTTGAATGAAATACTCTAAACTAAATTCAAGCAAAAAAATCACATCAAATAGATAAAGTATGAGGAAGATATGACTCAACGAACATAGTTCAACATTATGCCTGAAATTGATAGCTTTGACCTTTAATTTTGTTTGCTAGTTTTGGAGGATCAAATGATATCGAAATGACATGAGACCATTTGTATTAGTTAGAGGGCTCTCTTGACTTGTTTTTAGATGAAAATTACCCATTTGGACATAATATGACCAAGTTATGACCAACGTTCTATTTTTCTTTGCATCCCAAACTTCAATTCTTGACCATTATTGACCCGAGAGCTTAAAAAACATTTATTCCATGAACTAATTAACAAAACCTTAAATTAAACACTTAGATTATCACCAATATTTAGTACCAAAACAGCTAGTTTTGATTTTAATCTTTCGGTTCATATAATCTAAGTGCTTTTTAAGAAAATGAAAACAAAGGAACATATATTTACAAATAAGTCCCTATATTATTACATAAACAAAATGACTAATGCTAATCTTCAAAGAGGCTCCAACATACACAGGGTACTAACCTAGTAAATATTATATTTTAGAACTTATAAGTGAAAAACAAATTACAATGAAAATTAATTTTGGTAATTAAATGATATTGCAACTTGAAACCATAGCGTGAGCCCAAGTCAAATCCATGTTATGTATCATGCATTTGTTGGTTGTAATTCATGCATTAATCATGTGCTATTTGAATTTTAAAGTTATAATAATAACATATAATTACATTTCAAAAGCTTGATGTAGTTGTATCATCTCAGCAAAGTCACAAAACGTTCATTAACCAAACATGTCACACATTTGAAATATCATCATTACGTGATTAGTCAGAAAGTCAGAATACTAAAACCTGTTTAAGAACATGTTTGCATGTAATTACAGGAAAAAAGGGCCTTTTTCATGAATTAAACACTCGTTGGATACTAAAACCTATTTAAGAACCTGATTTTAAGAATTGCTCACTAAGATTAAAGTTTCAAATGTGAGCTGATTTCCGAGAATAGGACATTATCCAACGAGTGTTTAATTCAGGAAAAATGTCCTTTTTTCCTATAATTACATGCAAACAGGTTTTTAAATAGATTTTAGTATTCTGACTTATCACGTAATGATAATGTTTAAAATGTGTGACATGTTTGGTTAATGAATGTTTTGTGACTTCGCTGAGTTGATACAACTACATCAAGCTTTTGAATTATAATTATATGTTATTACTATAACTTTAAAATTCAAATAGCACATGATTAATGCATGAATTACAACCAACAAATGCATGATACATAACATGGATTTGACTTGGGCTCACGCTACGGTTTCAAGTTGCAAGATTATTTAATTACTATAATTAACTTTTATTGTAATTTGTTTTTCACTTATAAGTTTTAAAATATAATATTTACTAGGTTAGTACCCTGTGTATGTTGGAGCCTCTTTAAAAATTAGCATTAGTCATTTTGTTTTTGTAATAGTATAGGGACTTATTTGTAAATATATGTTCCTTTGTTTTTATTTTTAGTATAAATAGGATATTATGTTTATTTTGCAAGTATTCGAAACAGTTAGAACTTTCTGTTATTATTCACCTTGGACATTGTATCCATTTGCATCTACTATAAATGAAAACAACTATGAATTTTAACGTATTTGCTTGTATTTGATTACTTTGTATTTATATTTGATCATTGAATTACAATATCATCACAGATCGATCCATTTTGAACCTATCAAATGGTAGCAGAGCTTTCGGTTCAGTGATAGAGCTTAAAATCGACATTTTGAGCTCTGTGAATCACTTGGATATGTGATTGATAGCAATTTGATCATTTAATTGTTGTATTCAGTTGTGTTTCATCATTAGAAACATGAATTAAATCACAATTTGGTGTTTAATCCATTCAGATCTGAATTCTCATCAGATTTATGTGTGAAAGTTATTCTTCAAGTTCGAACTCAATTCAATCAGAAAACATATTTGTTGTTGTTAATTGAGAGAAATGATGATTGAGGATTGATAATCGATCTATATACTATCTAATCGGAAGTTTTTAGATCCACTCAACAAGTTTTGAAGAAATTGATAAGATCAGGTTGTTATGAAGATGATGAATTAGGCGTTTGAAGTGTAAAAATCAACTGAAATTTGTTGGTGTTTAGGCGTTTGAACACTGTTTAGGCATATTAGCAATGTTTAGGCATTTTAGTTTTGGATGTTTTACCACTGTTTGGGTACTTGAAGACTGAACTTCCTGAATTTTAGATGTTTGAAGTCTATTTTGGGCGTTTTAACCCCTAGGTGTTTGACAACTGTTTAGGCATCTGACCACTGTTCAGGTGTTTTACAACTGTTCAGGCGCATCATCAGTTGGACGTTTTAGAGTTCAACTAAGGTATTCCCTTAGGTGTTCAAAGTTGAGTGTTTCACAAGCAGTAGGCGTATCGTTTCATTCAACACTTAGTAATTTTTTTTAAACTAAAATCCAAAAATATTTTCAATTCTTTGTTTCATTTGAAATTCTAAAAACAATAAAAACAGATTATTTTCTTTAATTCAAAAGTAAAAAAATGGTTAAGTTTGAAGATTCTGAGAATAGGGTTCCAAAGTTGAAGAACAGAGCTGATTTCAAGAACTAGTCACTCAAATTAAAGCATCACCTAAACTCTATTGACACTCAGTTGTGGAGGTCAATAGAGAAAGGACCAAATATCCCAGTCACTTCTGATGGTCCTGATAGAGGAATTGTATACATGTAAGGCCCCATTCCTGGGACACTTACAAACTGGACCGTCATCATACAAATCAATTTAAAACATACATTACTTTTGCAATGGAATTTTTAAACTTTCATTTATAACTAAAACATGTCATTTCATTAAATTAGAATATTCGTTTTCATATTAAAATACAATGACATGTAAAAATGTGGAAGCCATCCTCAAAGTACTCCTAGTAGTTTATGCATCCATGCCTACAACTCCTCAACATCAACAAAATACTTTCCAACTATCATGTATACAAAAAGTCAGCCGACGCTGAGTGAGTTCTAGCTTTTATAATAAAATACTTTACTTCCTTTAAAAACTAGTCTTTACATTCATCCGTTGTCATACATCTTACGTACACTCATTCTATACACTCATTCTATATTCTTCATTTGTTTTGTTCTTTCATACTATCATCATTTCATTCTTTACATTAATATTTACTTTCATATTCATACTTTCGTTCATACTTTTCACTGTCTTTTACTTTCTTTCTCTTACTTTCTTTTCGTACTTTACGTTCGTCAGTGATCATACATCATACGTTCATACTGATAATAATTATTATTATGTTCATCCTCATTCGTTCATTCATTCATTCCTTCGCTCATTACTCAAATCTTGTCTCATGCAATATCCCCGACTCATGCTCGAAAGCTGATGCTGTTTCGGGGCCTGTACACAAACCCCCGACTCATGTCCGAATACTGACACAGCACCACGATATGCGACAAACATCCTATCTTGTATGCAACACCCCGACTCATTTTCGAGAACTGATACTGTGTCGGGGCCTGAAATCAAACCCCCGACTCATGTTCGAAGACTAACCACAGTCCCGGAGTTGGCAACAAGATCTCATCTCCTTCACACGTCATTCTCTCTCATGCAATACCCCCGACTCATGCTCGAAAGATGATACTGTTCCGGGGACTGTAAACAAACCCCCCGACTCATGTCCGAAGACTGACACAGTACCAGGGTACGCGACACGGATCTCATCATCCGTCACTTCCGTACTCATCATTCGTTATCTCACCTATTCGTTCGTTTCATTCTTTATCGTATTCGTTTGTTTCATACTTTGTTATTATCTTTCACTTCGTTACATAATACTTTACGTTCATTCATTTATTCATTCATACATCATAACACGTAAAGTCATACAAAATGTATTACAAAACATAATACGTACGTTTTGAAAACTCTTTAACGAAGAAATATAACATATCACTCACACATATACACATCAAAATCTTCATCACATCACCATGCACACATCAAGCATAAGCCATCACATCATAACAGGGTCTATCTCCCCATTCTACCACTTAAAACCACTTAGAAAATCCTAAGTCCAAAATGGGCGCATGGGACTTTTCAAGCGCATGAGCATAAAAATTCAAAGTGTAAAACAGTCTGGGCGCTTCAGCACTATTTGGACGTATGAGCCCTGTTTGGGCGCTTTACCACTATGTAGGCGCATGAGACATGTTTAGGTGCATCAACACTTAGGCGCATAAGCAACTCTGGGTGCATGGGCACTATTTAGGCGTATGGCCAACACTTAGGTGTTTTGGGCAAACTGTGCGCATGGGTACTAGTTAGGCGCATGGCCAACACTTAGGCGCATGAGAACACTAAGGCGCATGAGAACACTTAGGCGCATAAGCACACATAGGCGCATGAGATCATTCTAGGCGCATGGAAAAATTCTAAAATGTTTTCTATACTACCAACAACACCTGATTCCCATTCTAAACACACCTAAACACAGATCTAACATACTAAGGCGCTTAAACATGCTAAACATCAATTCTAGCCCATAAACAAACTCTGAAACATACATACATAGATCATTCTCTAACGTAAAGCTGTAAACCTATGGGTTTTTTTAAAACGTTTACTTGGTATGCATAATAGCCCCAAACACTTTAAAATCACTAAAAAGGGGTTCTAGAAATTCACCTTGAAGCAGATCTTCAAGCTAGACACTTCCACTAGCAAATTCAACTCCAAGTTCTCGAAAACCAACTCTAAAACACCAAGTTCGGTTAACCGCTTGTGAATTCGATTAAAACCGAACGTATAGTAAGAAAATTTACCTTTGCAACTTCTTCTTCTCTTTCTCTCTCTAAAACCGAGAGCTTCTCTCTCTTCTTCTCTTCAGCCGAGGATGAAGATGTTGAAGAAGAAGTGGGCGGCCATTCCTCTTTAAAACCTTAAAATAATAGGTTTTGTACTTTGTACACTTTATCCCCCTCCACTTATGCCCATTATCTTTTCTTTCTATTTACTTTTCTTTTATCTTCTTTTAAATAAAATTCAGGGTGTTACAAGTCCACCCCCCTTATATAGGTTTCGTCCCTGAAACCTGTCGCTTTTTGAACAGTCACGGGTGACACTGTCTCACCTCTTCCTTGATCTTATACATTTTAGATCCCTTTGGGCTCCACTGCACTCGCACCAGTGAAACCACCATTCTCCTTAGCCCCTCTCTTCCTTCTATCAGAAGCGACCACAAGTTGCTTCACATAGTTGATTCCTTCACCAATCTCAGTATCCTCTAGTGGCACGATCATAGTTTGATAACTTTCTTAGACGAGATGCATGGAACATCCGATGAATTTCACTTAACTCATCGGGTAGCTCCAATCGATGTGTTACTTCTCCTACCTGAGCAACGATTTGGAATGACCTTCTATACCCTAGTATTAGCTTTACTCGCTTTCTAAATCAAATGATCCACTTTCCTAGACGAGGCCTTCATCATAATCCATTGTCGTAGGTTGGCGCCGAACTCTTGTCGGGCACGGTTGATCAATCCATCCATTTGCAACACTAGGTGGTTGCCTCATAGGTTACTGACTAATTCTCCCAGAGGTGTACGTCTATCCACCTACATCTGTCCTGAACGGTCTAGCCGGAAACAAGCGCTCCCTCAATTCTATCACGCAATCACCTAGGGAATCAGGTAACCTAGTAGACTTCCTAATAGTAGTTCCTACATAAGGGCATCGATCTTCCTACTCCTAATATGCAACTTATCACCAAAAGGCAGCTGGAATAAGACTACTACTAGTATCATAATCAAAACATAGATGCACAAATCTAAATTACCAGAATCGTACCTGGCGTTACCTCGGAGTCTGATCTAGCCTCCTCCCGGTCATAGCAAAGGCTCTAGCCTTCACCCTCTGTTCTCCTTTCTCACACCGGAGCTTCCTACCCTCGACTTCTTGCAGTCTCTGCTCATGTGTCCAGTCTTGCCATAGTCGTAGCATTTAGCCATTTGACAATCCCTTGCCCTGTGGCCCCCCTTCCCATACTGGAAACAAACATTCAGTCCCCACATACACTCCTCCTCATGGCCTCTACCACACTTCTTGCATACTTCCTCCCTCCTTGTTACCCTCTTCCAATCATCGACCCTAAATGCCTTACCTCCAGACACAAATCCACCATCATTGTCTTGCCTTCTATTCTCATTCTTAACATAGTCCTGCTCCTCCTCTTCGTCCGTTATCGCCATCGCATCTCGCTCGTCATACAATCTCCTAGCTAGGTCAACCACCGATCTAAATGTACCCGGTCGGCCAGCGATTAGATTGTTGCGGATATCTACCAGTAGTCCTTGAATGTATCTCTTAATCTTTCATGACGCATGCGTCACCTAATCTAGCACCAACCTAGCCATCTCGTTGAATTTAGTGGTGTACTACGGTGTGTCATCATCCCCGCCTCCAGCAGCAGGAACTATCTTTCGATCTTATCCAATTCCCGGTGAGGACAAAACTCCTCGATCACCAGCTTCTTCAGTTCACTCCACCTCATTCTTTTGACTACCCTGGTACCTTCAGCCTGAACAATGTGTGTCCCACCAGCATAAGGTCGAGTCCACAAACGAGTGGGTAGCAAACTTCACCTTTTGATCCTCTCGGCACTCGCTGATGTCGAGTACCGCCTCCATCTCTCTCACCCAACGGTGAGCAGCCGTAGCACTCCAGTTTCCATCAAACGTTGGGGCCTTGCATCTTTGGAATGCCCCGTAAATACAACCCCTTGTAGTTTATGGCACAGCCTCCTCTTCCTCATCATCACTGGAGACAACCGTCTCAGCCTCGGGTTGCTCCCTTTCTTCTCTCTCAGCGGTTTTCATATTTTCCTTCCTTTCATATTCTCTCACGGATTTAATAACTTTGGTTATTATTCAGCTTGCACATTGTATCCATTTGCATCTACTATCAATAAAAACAAGTATGAATTGTGAAGTATTTGCTTGTGTTTGATTACTTTATGTTTATATTTGATCATTGCATTACAATATCATCACAGATCAATCCATTTTGAACCTGTTAGTATATTGCACGGGTTAAATAAATAAAATATTCAATAAATAGTAATAAAAATGATTAATTATAAAATAATATTTTAAAATATGATATAACTAAAACTACATATAAGTAAGGAATATAAGTAATAAAACAATGATATTATTTTCTTTGAACTTTTTTATTAAATCTTTTTATCTAAAAAATTCTAAAAAATTCGTTCTAAATCAAAACGTCTTTAAAAAATGTCACTTTCTAAAAATTTCTTATTATAACTTCAAAGTTTTTAATTTTATATGGTTCATAGAAAAACTAATTCTAAAAACATTGATTTATATATTTTGTATTTTTAAAAAAGTTTGATATTTTAAAAAATTATTTATGTTATACAAAAGATTGTTTCTTTAGAAATTATATTTATAAAAAGAACTCTTTATCAATTTACTAAAAACTATTATAATCTAAAAAAGAATTAAATAATATAATCAATAGTTAATGTAAATATTTAATACGAGAGAAAAGAGGGAAAATTAGAATTATAAGGTCTAATACTATGACAAGTGACAACTCAAAAGCTTCTTTTATTAGAATAGATAGATTTTAATATTTCGGAAACATTGTTGTGATATGCTTATTTTTTATCTACATTCAGGCTTAAGTTTCTTTCAATATCGACACGGTTCAAATACAGTATATTGTTATTTTCTTAAAAAAACGTAATGCTTTTTGGAAATTTTGAATATATGTTGAAATGTGATTATCTTTACATACGTTCGATACAAATTGTATTTAAAAACAAGTCTCGCAAAGTGTGGCCAAAATCTGTGGTCCGAGCATATCATCGTAATTGTTTTTATATTCTGAATATAACGCTATATGTTTATTTTTCACCATGTTTCGATATAAATTACATCTGAGTAATCGTGAAACGTGGGTAAAATTCTAGTTAGTATACATATAATAACAAAATATATGTATAATTGACATTAATGTTTGTGTGTAAATACGGGTGGAGGGGAAAAGAATGTTTGAGAATACAAAAATAGGTGAAGGAAGCTTAAAACTTATAAAAGGGGAAAAGAACAAAAAGGTTGGATGGATGAAAAGAAAAAGAAACCCACATGGACCCCACTTGCATTCACACATTAGATTCATCTTTTTACTTCACGTGGTAAAAGCTGGACCCACCCTGTCTCCATCATCCTTTTTAGCTTTTTACCTTCCTAATAACAATCCTTGTTTTTCTTGGAGTGTGGGTTACATATACTATTTAATAATAACATGTTGTGTTGTAAATTGCTACCGATAATTTTAACGGTTATTATAGTATAAGCTTAAAAATCAAGTCGTATGTTATAGTTTGAAACATCTTAAATTGTTCAATGGTATGAAGTTTTAATAATAATTAACAATAAAATCAAATGCTGATCGGTTGGGACGTTCTATTAATATATAACACGTCGTAAACATCCTTATATAGTGGCAAACCTATTTTTTTAAGTTACATTTTTTTGAAATTGTGTGATGACTCCAAGAGAAGAATATGCATATCACATATAAGAAAAACGAGTATTACATAACACATAAAAGTAGTAATTTAAACGTTTATTATTACATAACTTAGTTGACATTGGACTAAGCCCTGTCAATACCATTATATAGATATATGTAATGCCAAGTTATTGTTATATTGTATATATAGTGGTAAATATACGTGTGGAAAAAACTAATGTCGATGTTATTATTATGTTATAGATATGATATATCATTATTGTAGGACCTAAATCTATTGGTATTCGTGTTTAACATTTCTTATTTCTAAACTCTCACTTATTTGGTTATGATAAAAGTTCAACATTTAATATGATGGATTCAAATTAATTAGTTGAATATTTGTATGCCCGTTTAATATCACCCGAAAGGATACTTTAAGTCATGGTTGTTATATATGATTTGTATCTTCGTTTGAAAATCTTACAGACATATAACTCCATTAAAAGAAATCGCAACCTTACGGGCCTATAATACTACTACATGGAAATGTATCAATCTATTTACAGATCTCCAAAATATGACTTCGATCTTGATCAAGGGATAATGGACATGATTTTAGTTAACCAGAATTAGCAACTAAACATTATAAGTATTCAGCTTTGTTAAATATAAATAAAAAAGAAAATAAAGTGACTAGTAAAGTCGCACTTCAGGTGGGGGTTGGATACAACGATAAAAACCATTAGGAGCTGAAGCTCCTTTCTGGTTAACTATACGAGCCATGCATATGACGTCAGGTTAGTATAAAATAAATTGAGCTTGGAATCTTTTAAGTTTCAGGATCAAAACCTGACTCAAATAGGTTTTCCTACATTGATAAGCTTACTTCTTGATGGTGTTCTTGGATAAGTCAAACCTGGAGCGTCAAAATTAGTATTAACGGTTGAAATCTCGTATCAGGAAATCTCACTCGGGAATCGGGTGTAGTTCCAAACGCCGTTAAAAAAACACCTAAAATTTTGAATCCTTAATAATTATTTATTTAAACCAATATGATCCATCATACATTTTTACTAGCTATACCGTTTAAACCCTTCCAAAAATGAACTAATAAACCAATTTTGTTTAATATATAACAAAACACATACGAAAGAGAGCACGTGAATCAAGTAGAATCTTCAATTAAGCTCTTGAACCGTAAAGAAGAAGATTCTTAAAACGTTAATAAAGAACGCCGCCAAACATAGGGAGGAGGGCCCACCGTCTAAAACCGTTAATCGTTAAAGCCAAAAAATATAGGATTCTGTCGGTATGGCTCGAATTACAAGAAAGGACAGCTTCCAAGTATAGCATAATTTAGACAGAGACATACACACCGTCATACAATACAAATATTCTTCTCCTACCCACTAATTTACGATAAATAATACCAAACCTAAAGACAATATAATAAAACTAGGGATTGTTGCCGATTATCCTTTGGTCCAGTAGTCAAAATGAGATGGGAGACTTTATCTATTTTAAAATAATAGATTTCAAATTTTGACGTTGTCGAATGATTACTAACTAATATTAAGCTACGCGTGTTGTAGCGTACTGTAAAACCATATGAAGCATCAATGATATGCTACCGTCAATGACCACAAATACT
>BJCO01744148.1:0-15644 GCA_018326465.1 Flaveria floridana | reverse complement strand
AAGTCCCTAATTACAGTGGCCAGTTGTGATTAGCCACTTACTTTACTCTTCGTACCCCGAGCATTACCTGTCCTGACTACATTAGTATCTAAATCTACCAGCAACACATAAACACATAACAGGCGCACATACTACCGGTTAACTTTAAGAAAATACCTGATGGCACGCAGCTACTCAGATTGGCATCCCATCCCTTTCTGTCCCATTTTCAGTTTAAGTTTAGGTTTATTTTTGAAAATTTACCCATTTCACTTAAACTTTGGCTCTGATACCAACTTGTAATGCCCCGTTCCTGGGCGTCTCACAGTTGGTCATTCATCGCACATAAATCATACTATTATTTAAATCATCGCAGCAGAATCAGTAAAAGAACTTTTCATTTCAATATAAATGCTTTTGCAAAGTAACACAATACTCATTACAAATATCGTTTGTTTGCATTACAATACAAAAACATTAAATAAAAGAATACCATCCCAAAAGAGCTGAGTAGCTGCCTCGTGCCATCTTCAGCAACACTACCTGTCAACTGGAGACACATAAAAAGCCAGCGTTGCTGAGTGAGTTCTAGTTTTATAATAAAACATACTTTTCTTTCATTAAACCGTTCTTTACATACATGCGGTCACACAACATACGTACACATAGATAATATCGTTACTCCATCATTCATTCATTAGCTTTCATTTAATTACCGTTCATCGTTAACATTCGCATTCTTTCATAAACTCTTTCTTTCATTCGTACGTATCTTACTTTCATTCATACATTTGTTACATACATTCGTACGTTCATTACATTCATTTGTACGTTCATTTCATTCGTGCATTCATTACATACGTACGTACATTCATTACTTTCATTCATACGTTCATTACTTTCGTTGACATGTACAATACCCCGAACATTGTGCACTAGTGCTGGTGCTAGACCTGTGGTAACTAATCACGAACGTTATGCACGAAGCTGATCCAGTCACCTAGGGCAAGTACATGCACCACTTATCTTTCCTCTTTCATTTTGGATCAATGCCATGCGCTATACACCGAACATTGTGCACGAGTGCTGGTGCTGGACTTATGGTATTTAAATCATGAACATTATGCATGAAGCTGATCCAGTCACCTAGGGAAAGCGGCAAGGATCCCATACATATGGTCAATCACAGAGATTGGACCCCAGTGTGCATCCTTCGGGGTAGCTAACCCGCACACCGTTGAGCTAACACCTTCATTGGGTGTGCACCTCCATACATTTGCTTGCAAGCCTTTTTCTTACTTTTATTCATTTGTGCGTTAATGCATGCATTCATTCATCATGTTCCTCTTTCATTATCTTTCACTTTACATTTCTTAATACTTTTATTTCATTCATTAACATAGCACGTAAAGTCACGGAAAAGATAAACATACATCAACACAAGGAACATCGACATTTACCAGTCATCAGTCATCACTATCATACAGGGCTACATCATACTTAACATACATACAGAAAGATGATCATACATCGATGCAAGGAACATCGACATTTACAAGTCACGAGTCATCACCATCATAAAGGGCTACATCATACTTAACATACCTACAGAAAGATGATCATATATCGATGCAAGGAACATCGACATTTACAAGTCATCAGTCATCAGCATTATATAGGGCCACATCATACTTAACATATAAAAATTATGCATAAACATGCAACACTATCATCATCAGGCCCAACATCACTTCTAAGGCTTCAACGGCCATCTTACATGCACTTACGGTAACTTCCACGTCAAAACTTACCTCTGCACTTCTCTCGAAAGTCAGTACTCTAACTAGGTTCGTCCCCAGTTACAACAGCCTTGTTTGGGGCGATTGGGCACCCTTCAGTCGTATGGTCTCCATGCGACTGAACATGATGCGATTGAGTACCTATGCGAATGAAAATCTAATCGTGCGAATGAACACTATGCGAATGGGCTCCTATGCGACTGAACCCTCAGTCGTGCGAATGAACACCTGTGTGAATGAACACCTGTGCGACTGAGCACCTATGCGACTGGACTCTCGGTCGTGTGACCTGTCGTGCGAATGGATCCCCAGTCGTGCGATTGAACCTCAGTCGTCCCTCAGTCGTGCGATTGAATCTCAGTCGTCCCTCATTCGTGCGATTGGCCCTCCAGTCGCCTAGCCCTAACTGGGCAGCGATTGCAGTTCATCCCGAACTGCAGCCGCGACTTTCGACCTCCAAACCCAACCAAACTCATTTTAAGCCCAAATCAAGCCTTCTAAACCTTAGGGAATCATACTATGACAACATTCAAGCACATACAAGCCAAAATCACACTCTAAACACACTATACATAATTACACCCAAATGGGTCAAACACACACATTTCAAAAACGGGTTTATATGTGTTTCAGCCCTAAAATCGGTTGAAAACAATTAAATAAGGGGTCCTAGAACTCACACAAAGAAGGAGAAGATGAAGAGCTTCGTTTGGACTAGCTACATGACGAATTTCGAGCCCGAATCACCACTTTTCTCTCCTTTTTCTCTTTTTCCTCTCTTCTTTCTCTCTTCTCTTCTTTTTGGCTAAATTTGCAAGTGTGGGGAGGGGGAGATGGCTGCCCTCTCCCTTAACACACCCCCTTTTGCCCAACTTTCATGCATTGACGGGTTTGATCCCCCGACTTCGGACTTTATTTCTTTTTCTTCCTTCATCGGTTACAAGAAAAATATCCGGGTGTTACAAAAATTGACTCTATCTTACAATTATTTCACATGGATTTGTTTGGTCCAGTGAATGTTTTGAGTTTAGGACGTCATGCATACTGTTTAGTCATTACTGGTGATTTTTCTAGATTTACTTGGGTTTTCTTTTTAGCAACCAAAGATGAGACACCTCATTTGCTGATAAAGTTCCTAACCCTAGTGGAGAATCAGACTGATAAAACTGTCAAATGAATTAGAAGTGATAATGGCACTGAGTTTTATAACCGAACATTGAATGAATTCTATTTTTCAAAGGGGTTAGCAAGGCAATTCAGTTCAGAAGGAACTCCACAACAAAAAGGATTTGTTGAAAGGCGAAATAGAACTTTAATTGAATCTGCCAGAACCATGTTATAAGTAGCCAAATTACCTTGATTCTTTTAGGTTGAAGCCGTTAACATTGCTTGTTATGTTCGGAATCGTTTTTTAATCAATAAACAACAAAATATGACTCCTTATGAAATATTTTTCAACGATAAACCTAAAGTCAAATATTTCAAAACATTTGGATGTTGTTGTACTTTGCTAAACACATCTGATTCAAAACCTAAGTTTGATGAAAAAGAAGATGAATATTATTTTCTTGGGTATTCAGCCAACAAAGTTGCATATAGGGTTTATAATAAAAGATCTAAACAAATTATTGAGTCATTTAATATTGATTGGCATAAATCTAATAAAACTGATGTTGGTTCTGCACCTTCATGGGTTTATGATTATGGTTCATTATTTGAAATATTTAATCGTTCGTCTGTTGTATCTACAGGTTCTACTCCTTTGACCACATCTATTCAAGATTTGTTTGCAGATGAAGTTGGATCTAATTTATATCAAGTATAAGGAATATCTTTAGACATACCTGCTTCTATACCAAGCACAACTGCTTCACAGGATTCTGAATCTGATATTATTCGGTCTTATCCTGTTGTTGAGCAAGAACCACAAGTGTCTGATCAGAGTTGTTCTTCTACACAAGATGACCACATTGATGTTATATAAGTTCCATTTGATGATTTATCTATTTCTGATTATTGTCATCAAGAGAAGAATATTGTGTATCATCCTGAAGGAGGAAACACTGTTGAAGAACCAGTTGGTCATATGTCTAACCTAGACGAAGTTATATCTGAAAATGTCATTCCTGAGCTGAGAATTCATAAAGATCATCCAACTGAAGCCATTATTGGTCCATTATCACAAGGTGCTCAGACTTGAAGTCGTTCTGGAGCAATTAATACATGCTTATATTCTTGTTTTATTTCACAAATAGTGCCAAAGAGTGTTGAAATGGCATTAAAAGAAAACAGTTGGGTGGAGGCAATGCAAGACGAGCTGATGCAATTCAAGAAGCTTAATGTTTGGCATCTGTGTGAACTACCAAAGGGTAAGTTGCCAATCGGAACAAAATGGATATTCAAGAATAAAACGGATGAGAAAGATGTTATTGTTCGCAACAAGGCCAGACTTGTTGTACAAGGATTCTATCAAGTTGAATGGCTTGATTATGATGAAGTATATGCTCCAGTTGTAAGACTTGAAGCTATACGGATATTTCTAGCATTTGTTTCATACAAGAACTTCAAAGTTTATCAAATGGATGTCAAAACTGCCTTTTTGTATGGTGAAATAAAAGAGGAAATCTATGTGTGTCAACCACCAGATTTTGAAGATCCAGATCATCCTGACTACGTCTACAAGTTAGACAAAGCTCTTTATGGCTTACATCAAGCACCCCGTGCTTGGTATGCTACTCTTACTGAACATTTGCTTGCAAATGGTTATACAAGATGTGCTATTGATCAAACTTTATTCATAAGAAAGACTGGTGATGATCTAATTCTTGTTCAAGTTTATATCGATGATATTATTTTTGGATCTACAAATGATGACATGTGCAAGGAATCTGAAGCGGTCATAAAGAAGAAATTCGAGATGAGCTCACTTGGAGAAATAGAGTTCTTCTTGGGCATCCAAGTGAAACAGGATGATAAAGGAATTTTGATTCATCAAGAAAAGTATATTCATACTATTCTTGATAAATATAAATTTCAAGACTCCAAGATTGCTCCTACTACTATGTCTTCTCGTCCCACTTTGACTCCATATCTCATTGGAGAATATGTTGATCAACATATGTATCGATCAATGATCGGCTCTCTGATTTATCTTACTGCAAGCATACCAGACATCATATTTCCTGTTTGTCAGTGTGCACATTATCAAAGTAATCAAAAGGAATTTCACACGAAAGCTGTGAAGCGGAATTTCAAGTGCCTCAAGGGTCAACCAACGCTTGGTCTTTGGTATCCTAAAAACTCCGACTTCAATTTCTTTGCTTATACTGACAGTAATTATGCAGGATGTAAATTGGATAGAAAATCAACTAGTGGTGGTTGTCAATTTCTTGTCAATAGGATGATTTCATGGCAATGCAAGAAGCAGCAGACTGTGTCCATTTCTACTACAGAGGCTGAATATGTGGCTGCATCAAGTTGTTCTTCACAAATTGTTTGGATTCAGAAACAATTACTTGATTATGGCGTTCATCATTATGACACTAAAATTATGTGCGATAATACTGCAGTGTTGAACATAGTAAAGAATCCAATTCAACACTCAAAGACAAAACACATCGATATCCAAATGCATTTTATTCATGACTGTTTTGAATGAAAGCTTATCCATTTGGAATCAGTTTCATCAGATGACAACATTGCTAATTTGTTTACTAAAATGTTTGATCATTCCCGATTTTATTTTCTTGTTCAATCATTGGAAATGATTAAGTTCGGTTAACTGTTATGTTTACACCCTTTCCAAAAATATTTTGCTTTTTGTTAGTTAAAATAGTAATTTTTTTTAGAAAATCATAATTTTAGTGGGAGAAAATTCTGAAATGATATAAAATAATTTTGTCTGTTCTTAGGGGGAGTAATATTGAAAAACAAAAAAAATTAAAAAAATATATATTTTTTTAGAAAATTTAAATTTTCAAGTGTATCTAGGAAATGATAGTACACTTCTTGATTTTGTATTGTTACATTCAAAGGCATACAAGAAACTAACTTGGATTATGTTTGATATGTTGATATACTGAATGAACAAGGATGAAAGGCACTATGCTCTATGATACACTGAAACTTAAATTCTCTATAACTAAATTGGGGAACTCATCAAGGTTTTGAGAATATACTGATTCCATGCTAAAACGGATTGAGAGTAACAATCATGTCATACTCAAGCTAGTAGCTTTTTGATTTAGCATATATCTAAAAATATATAAGTGTAAAATCAAAACGATAAACAAGGTATTCAAAGGAAAAATCAAAATAAAAAATAAAAAAATATACAAAATGAGCAAAAAGATGCCAAAAAAACATATAGAAATAAAAGATGCAAATGAGCACGTTAATAAAAGATATGTCATAGACATACATACTATATGTAAATATTTTCATTTTTAAGAATATGTTATGACACATGATGCAAAATCAAAAGATGGGGCATGTAAGTCTGACTTGGCATATAAGTCCTAAACGTCTTGCGAGGGAAAAACATAAGTCCGACTGGCCGTTAATAACTCCTACAACTTGTTAATATTCTGTGTTTATAGATGTTTCTCGTGCTAGTTATGCTTAAATAGATATTATCTAAGTCAATAATGAAATCTAAAAAGCAGATCAGGAGTAATAGGTTTAAGTCAAATTGGGGTGACTTGAAATCTCGATAGTGTCTTGAAGCTGGATAAGTAATTTGCAGGATTTTTGTCTATGGGATCCACTATAACTAAATCAAAACATGATAAAATCACAGATTATGAGTCTTAGTAAAACTTGAAGTCTAATTTTAAAGAGGATACAAAATATTAACAATCAACATAACCAGTCTTATTTAAAATAATTGTTGGATAATGTCGATGATCAATTTCTAAGAAATATGATCCTATACTTGAAAATTTATAAAAGATAAGTTATTTTAATAGATAGTTGTAATTTTGTATATGATAAATTGATGTAAGTACTTAGAAATTTTTTGTTATATTTTTATAAACTTTTTTGAAATAGTGAAAAATTAAGGGTGTCTGTATAAGAGTAAACGTTTTGTTAAGCTTATCATTTTCATAACAATTCTCAAAATAAGGAATTGACAATTCAATAAAATTATAAAATAAAATAAAATCAAAAGGTTAGAAAAATTGAAAGGAAGAGAACTTTTCACATCTGGTCATGCGAAAAGTGTCACATGTGAAAAGTTACATAAGCGAATAGTGTTTATAAGCGAAAACTCATACTTCTCGCACGAGAAGTCTGAGTACATATAAAGTCAATAGTGTGCAAGAACCTGATGTATTCTTAAAATTCAAACCAGGTTCTCTCTTGAAATTACTTTGTCTCAAACCTCTGTCAAAATCATTTACAGTGTTCATTGTTGTCGCAAACTTGTGTCGAAGTGATTTCAAAGGTATATTGTTGAGTATAGCATCATATTTGAGGTGTTTAAATGGAGACAAAATCTTAAAATACTAATAAATAGCTAAATAGAACAAATTAATTACAATAAACCTTAATAATGACTTAGACGAGACCTAGGGTATATGTATTGTTGAGAAAAACACTTAAATTCGACAGTTGGAAAATTTGAATTTTGAACAGGGTGTCATGCGAAAACTATGAAAAAGATGAACAATTGCGAAAAGTTTTTGAAAAGTTTTCGTTTGACAAACTTGTCACGCGAAAGCTTGGGTTTTAAGTGAACCCAGATTCAAGTGAAAACAATAAGTTTTTGCACGAGAAGTTTAATGTTAAAAGATTAACTATTCGCACGAGAAGTTTAATGTGAAAACATTAACTATTCGCACAAGAAGATTAATGCGAAAACATTTACATTTCGCACGAGAAGTTTAACTTTAAAATTAAAAATTCAGTTATCGTGCGAAAACATAATCCTCTCACGCGAAAAGTTTAAATTTTTTGAAATTTTTCTAAGTGTCCAATTTTTATTAGTATCTTATAACTTATATTTTTTGTTGTATTTTAGATGGCTAGATCGTTGATTTTCAACAAAAACCATAACGCAGTTGCATATCTTGGGGATGTATCTGACGGCAAGGCTTTATTTCGTTCACTTATAACTGGGTTGAAGTCGTCTAGGATACATTATGCTATTTCAGCAAACCCATCTATATATACTGATATCATTGATCAGTTTTGCGAAACCATAACTAACGAGATAGATGGAGAAGGTGAACTATGTATTACTACAACAGTTAAGGGTAGAAGGGTTGTCAAAACTGCTGAGGTGATTAACAGTGTGTTACTATTAGAAGATCATCCTCATGCACCTATCAAGATTGATGATGATGATTTGAAGGACTGTTTGACACGTATGGGATACAAACATCGGTATCCATCTTTAGAGAAGAAGCATCTGCCACCTTTTTGGAAGTATCCATTCCATGTTATGATTCACTGCCTAAGCAATCTAAAGGCAGGCACGGACAGCCTAAGTGCAGTTTTTGGATCACTGCTGGTTTCCTTAGTTGATGACTTACCATAAAGCATATCCAGGGCCATATTATCTAAGATGCAAAAGAATGTGACAGCCACACCACCAAAGAAGTTTGTGATGTATCCCAGATTCATTCAGATGATAGTGAATGCTGCTCATCCTGAGTTAGTTGTATCTGATTCATTCACCTATTATGTTATGGTGATAAAGAAAGATATTTTCACTTATCTAATGGGAGCTAGAGGAAATGCTTGGGATGGTTCTCATTTTGCTAAGCTTGGAAGGTTTACTGAAGATTTCCAAGCTGAACCAAGCACCATAAAGACAGACACAGGGACTACTGAGATACATAGAGATGTTACATCTGGTACATGCACATCTACTATTCATGCTGAAGCTTCAGATACTGCTGGTCCATCCATAAGTTTAGCTTAAGATCATACTGATATGGATGAGGTTAACATATGGATGGGCAGTGGTAGTAGTGAGACGGATAGTGACCAAATCGGGAACGTGCCTTATGTTCTTCAAGAGTGTCCCAAAGTACGAGAAACACCAACAAAACGCACTGTCGAGGAATGAGATACTAATTTTATTCCTGATGAGTCACCGGTTACATCCGGTGGAAGAAGAAAGATAATGGAAAGAAGAGCTGGTGATAGTCCACGTGGTAGGGGTAGAGGACGAAGTGTGCTAAAGAAACGTTGGACCCCGATAACCACAGTGACTAAAGAAGATGTATCAGTGCAGGACATTCCTGTTACTGTTAGTAAGGATACACCAACAGCTGTTATCACAGGATCTACTACTATGACTTTTACTTCAGTATCCACTAATTTTGATATATTGAGGACACCACCTAGAGAGCCTACTCATGATAATATGTTTGGAGATACTGATTATCATAACACTACCCCCGAGCCTAGGCCTTTATCACCTACACAGGTTACTCTGGAACAAAGGGTGAGTGTATTAGAGAAAAAGGGTTTAGAGAAGACCCAACTGATTGATAAGTTATACAGAGGGATGATAGATAAAGATAAAAGGATTAAGAGTTTGGAGAGCCAGTATCAGTTCCCGATCAGTTATGTACAGGTCATGGAACAGAACTTAAGAGATCTTACCTCACGTGTGTATTCATCTTTTACATCACAGACCACTGAGGTTGGAGAATCTAGTGGACTACAAGAGGTTGGTCTGGATGCTGAGGTTGAGCCTGTGATAGCTCCAGTACATGTTGAGGAGCTGGTTATTATTACAGAGCATGTTGTAGAACCTGTTCATACTGAAGGGACTACAGACACTGCTATTATTGATCAAGAGCCTATATCAGAAGACCTAATTCAGGCTACTAAGGATCAGCCTGTATATTTTATTGGAGAGGCGTTTGTTGAGCCAGAGCATATGATGCCAATATCTGTTCCAGTTAGAGATGATAATGATTTAGATCACATTGATTTTGATTTTGAAGATGAGGATAATGATGAGGATGTTGATGATGAGGATGGTGATGATGAAGGTGATAATAGAGATGGTGAAAATGGAAATGATAATAATAAAGATGATGATGACCAAGGCGGTGACATGGGTGCTCCTACTGAATCTGGTTCATCAGAGTCTGCCAATGTCTCCGGACCAAGTCCTGATGACACAACAGACTATTCACCCTTGGATCCTGCTATGAAGGAGGCATATGAGAAGGAGTTTTATACTTTCCAGCAAACACTAATTGCTGAGAATAAAGAAGAAGGTTTATCTTTGTTTGATGATTGGAAGAGATGATGGTTGATTAAACTGATATATTTGGGAACACTCTCAAAGACTTGTTTTCAGACATTTTGATTAAAGAAGGAGAAATTGTGGGAGAGACTAGTGCTACACTGACTGACAAGCCAGCAGACCTAACTTGTCAGAGTGTTGTATGTCAAGTCGGAAATCTGACTGTTACTGCTCCATCACCGCCGCCAGCCTATATTCATACACTGAGACATTCCAACCTTTTACAAAGTACGGAAACTCAGAACCGATCATTACCTGGGCTTACGATGCTGAGAAGAAAATGTATGTGATAAAGAGAAGAGGAGGTGCTATTGAGTATTATCATGACGAACATGACTTCCATACACTCAGAGCGTCTGATTTATACGCTATAGGTCGTGTTCTTTTCATCAATCCTAGCAATTAAGGGAAAGGGAATTGGATTAGAAACCTAATTTATCGACACAACAAATCCAACTTCAAAGACTTTATTACTGCCAATTCAAAAGTCATTGAAGATGAGAACCGTATAGATCCGAATACCAACAAACCAATGAAGATACGAGTTTACAAGCATCCTAGGTATGTGAGGAAGATACATATTTATGCTCCAGTGCCGGTTAACAGTTTGTCTAAGTTTATATCATGGAGTTATGAAATGGTTACTCGACATGGTATTATACAACGTGTTGATAAAGAATACCGTATCATCGACCCTGTAGATCTGCTTAAGTTTAGAAGGGACGATTTGATGAGGTTGTAGGCTTGACCTATCACAACTGATGAATCAGTTCACTTTTTGGCAGCACAGTATGGTTAGTTGATAACGAAGGCCTTGAACAACAAGATGTATGCTTATGGAGGCAGCTATCAAGTGGATGACATAGACTTCTAAACAGCATTGATTTACCGAGCCTAGGGGGAGATTGTAGGGGTTGAACCTAGAGGCTCGGAAAATCAAATCAAGATGAAGAGATAAAGTTCAGAAGCCAAGTTACCATGTGATAACTAGGTTCTCGCGCGACAACATTTTTCGCGTGAGAACATAAAACTCGCGCGAGAACTCTGTTTTGTAGTATAAATAGAGTTTAGTGTTATGTGTTTTGTCAAGCTTTTCATTTTTCCTGAAATTGTACCCAAAAGTTGTATACACTGATTTTCAGAGAGCTATTGAAAGAAGAAGTTATTTACCTTGTGTTTCTATCATTTTATACTTCTACTTCTTGTCCATATATGTTTACATTCCGCATTCATAAATATGAGATCGATATGACTAATATAATCCTAACATTTATACTTGCAATAGTCTCTAATATTCTAATGGAATGTATAAATTTACCAAACTACCTCCGATTTCTTCCTTTCATCTAGACTTTGGACACTTCACTAAAAATCAAAGATGATTCGTTAAGAAATTTGTCTATCATTCGTACAACCCTAGAAAACTCAAAAAATTCAAGACAAACACAAACAACAACGGTTGAGGACAAAAATGCAAAATCAAACACTCTATTTTGGCGAACAATCAAAATTAAAACTTGCCTATAATTCTATCCCTAGAAACAACCAAACTTGAAATATGCCTTTCTCATCCCATCTGAGTGGTTTATAAGGCGAACAAACGAAGATGGTGGAGACGATGAACAGTGAAGATGATCACTATACCAAAAGAGACCTATTGTAACGACATATGCCATCCCTAAAAGTAAACTTTGCCATTGCTATTGATATTAGGGACGACATGTGTCGCTAATAGTTCGTTTCAATAGGTCCTTCACTGTAGGTCAAATTTGTTGTCGCAATAGAGATTTGTTGCTATAGGTTTTCTATAGCAACTACATGTCTTTGCGATAGTTTAATGTCTATAGTATATTCCCAAACCAAAAATAAAAAAAATAGATAATAGATAATACATATTGCGATGACCTTTTGCCACAAGTAATCGTCCTTATAGATATAATAATTTTAATTTATATTTGTTTTGATTAATAAAATCTGGGCTATAGAGACCAAAGTAAGTCGTCCCTATAGACTCTGTATAAAAATTATGGATTTCCATAAGCTACTGTTTTCCAGGTTCATTTCCAGAACCCACATCGAACCTAATTTCAAGATTCATTTTTCATGTCTACATTTGTTCCCAAAAACGCATACACTAAAAATAAAAAAATCATTCAAAAACATACACATAATACATAAGCTTGTGTAACAACATTCAAAAGCCTTGTTTACACAAATTAGACTAATACTTGTTCTACATATCATCAACGTCTTCGTCCTCATCTTCCTCGTTTCTTCCTTTCCTTTTTTTAAGTTGGGAACCCTCCTCTCGCAACGTCTTTAACTCTTCCTTCTAACTGGGCGAAATGATCATCGTTAGCGAAAGATGACCCGCTAGTGCTTGAATGAGAGAAAGGCGGTGGACTTTTAAGTTGTCGCCCAACGCCTTTAGTAAACCCGCGCCTTTCTCCCCACGCATTTTTCAGACATTTCATCTCCTCTACGGGCTCTCCTCCTTCTTCGACCACACTTTTCATTCGATTATATTCTTTTTGAATTAGTTCATTCACTAAACAAGAAAACAGAACATCTATACCTTAATATTTTACTAAAACGGTAGCAAAACTGCTGAAAAATGAAACCGACCAGCCTTGATACATTCCATATATATTAGTATACTATAATTCATCCGGGTGACCCATTTAGCCTAAAGGTTAATATTTTACGTCTATTAAGTGTGTTCGGGTCAACTTTAAGTCTATTACGTGTGTTCGGGTCATTTTGACCCATTTGAACTAAAAACTAGATCATTTAAATTCATCCGACTTTTATTTTAAACGGGTCTTAATCCGAATAATTAGGCGTCTCACCATGATGTTTCCATACCGTATACAATGTAGAAAACCCATAGTCATATATGTGAACACGAACACAAGGCAAATCTTGGTAAAGCACATTGGCACATTTTCTACACGCGCATTTCGTTTTGACATATTTGTCAATGTAGTTCTTAACATGCTGCATAAAGTCATCAAGACCTCTTAAGAAAATTGGAGACCTCCGATTTTTAATATTAATCCAACTCTTATCTATTGTCATAGTTGTTTTAAAATTCTAAATAAACACAAACATGTTAGCATAAAAATAAATCAACCATTAATATAAAACTAACTCAAAATACTTACATATGACCCGAACCCATTACCCGACTTGACCCATCAAGATTAACCCAACAAGGGAAGTGGGAATTTTGAAATAATTAGATGCTTATTTGATATAATTTTGAAATAACTTCTAACTTCCAAGAGACTTAGTTTTGATTTAGTGGATACTGAATCTGGCAAAATGACACTAGAGGTATCATGAATCTCACTTTATGCCACACAACAAATCTCATGAAACTAAGATAGCTTGATAGTACTATTTTTAAGAAACCTAATCTGACTCTAACTTCATAACACTATGACTATTAAACTACAAGAAAAACATAAGAAATAAGCCTACGATTTATCATAAACGAATCATTCAAAACCCTTTGGACGATTCATAACATCAACCCCTTAATGTTCACAACTTGTCAAGATTAACCCTTTATGTTCAAGATATATGAACGGCCAATTTAGAAACCGGTGTAGAGGCAATTAACATATCAGAACTATTAGAATAGAGTAGGATGTTGGATTAATCTTGATTTAGTAGCGGGTCAAGTATGGGTCATGGATCAGTAGAAAATGGGTCATCTATGGTGGTAGTTTGGTTTAATTAAACATGTGTATTTTATGGGTTTTGAATGAGTCAAGTAGGCTATTAGTGGGTCAAATTAGTAGATTAATTCAGCCGATTTCTTAGGAGAATTTAGAGTGGTTAGTTAGTCTATTTGAGTCCATGTTTATGTTGAGTTTGTTGCATGAAATTGCCTATATAAGGCTTGTTTTGTTTATAAAATAAGATTGAGTTTTTCTTCTGCGTATTACTCCCACATATACACGTGAGTTTGTGTGTGTTTTGAGTGTGTGTTTTGGGGGCTGAAACCAACATGGGACTGTTATTTGGTTTTGCATACTAGATTGTGGTCGATTCATGAAATCAAATATTTCCATTTGAATGCAAAGCAATAACCAAAAGGTTAAGCATATATTTACAGTTCAAAGTGATGTATTTTTGAAAAACAACCGGAAGCAAAAAACACAAATCGGAAGAACAACTTTAAATGCACCATGAATCATACTTAAAATAACTTCAAATGAACCGTAAATCGTACCTGAAAATAGCTTCAAATGCTGATACAGCGACTGAATTAAAGTCTGATTAAAGCATAAAATATCCTTGAGAAGCTGAAATTGTGTGAGGAACTGAAGCTGAAGCAGAGTAGAGCTACTTTTGATTTTTGGAGAAGAAATAAGTTAAAAGGAGATGTAGATGTGTTTGGATGGAGATGAAAATGTGAGGAGAAAAGTAGTTTTAAAAAATTAAAATTTTTAACTTTTAGAAAACTACTTTTCAAAAGTCAAAAGTAGCTTTCTGAAACGGAACGCCAAACATGGCCTGCGAAGATGGAGACGGTGAAGAATGTGGAATCGGTGGTGGTGCAAAGCTGGACACCGGTGGAGATGGTGAAGAACGGTTTGGGGATGGTGCGAAGTTGGACACCGATGGAGATGGTGGAGATGGTGCAAATGGTGAAGAATGGTATGGTAACCTAAATTTTTAGGGATATTCAAGTAAGCTAATTTTTTTAGAGCACTATGGAAAAAATATAAAATAATTATAAATATAATATAGAAAGGAAAAGTCGTTACTATAAAGAGGACATGTCGTCCCTATATACTTTTTTAAATGGTGGGAGTTTTTCCACTTATCTTATATGTAAGGATAAAAAATATAAAAGCTTTGGCAACGACAAGTTGTCGCTATAGGTGAACGCAATAATTTATTTTATTCAAAAAAAGCAAAATTATTTAGTAATTAACTACAACAACGACTTTAAAGGTTCTATTGTGACAACATCGGTCAGTCGCTAAAAGACTACCCTACATCGATGACATGTCCATTTCTTAGCGAAAGTTAAAAAAAAATTTGGCTAACCCTATAGCGACCACATGTCGTTGCTATAGGTATCATATAGGGACTAAATTTTGTTGTTGCTATAGGTCTCGTCTCTATAGGATCAAATTGGTGTAGTGGATGAAGGCGATGAACAACGAGGATGATGGCGATTTTTGGTTCGGAATATGGTGTGTGATTGAAGAACAAAGATGAGAAGGGTAAGTTTGTCATTTTATGTTTTTAACATTCCAATTCCTTTCACAAGCTTATCAACCAAATACCCAATTAATTTTCAAATGAATCATTTTCTTTTGAGTAAATTACGCTTTTCATCCCTGTGGTTTGGTGGTTATAACCATTTTCATCCAATAGTTTAAAAATGCCCGATTTAACCACTATGGTTTAAGATTTGTCACAATTAAGTCCAGAACACTAACGGCCATCCATTTTTTCTGTTAAGTAGATGTAAAAAGACAAATTTACCCTTGGTCTTATATGTAAAAAAAATGTACATATATAAATATATCCACACTCACACTCTCTCTCCACTTACCTTCTTCACCCCTTCC
>BJCO01744147.1:0-19402 GCA_018326465.1 Flaveria floridana | reverse complement strand
AAATCCATATCTTTCAGGTGGATTACTAATTCTATCAGATCTGCGAACGTTTTGTGTGTATTGATCAACCGTTTGATCATCCTCAACATCCTCATGTTAAGTGCTAGTGTCAACCAAATGTGTATTGGTCTGTGGTTCTTGATCCTCCTCAAGATCCACTGTTCTACCGCTAGTTCCTTCCATAAGGAACTTAGCTTCTAAGAACTCAGCCTTCTTGGCAACAAATTCCTTTTGTTCCAATGGATCATAGAAATAATATCCCATAGAATCTCTAGGATATCAAGTGAAGATACACTTAGTCGGACGACTTTCTAACTTGTTTGAGGTGGGATTCTTAACATAAGCCTCATAACCCCATACATTTAAATAGGATAGTGATGGAACCGTTCCATGCCATATTTCAAAAGGTGTCGTTTCCACTTTCTTAGTAGGGGCCATTTTCAAAATACGAGCCGCCGAGAGCAAAGCGAAACCCCAAAATGATAGAGGCAATGAGTTTTTAGCCATCATAGATCGAACCATATCCAATAGAGTTCGATTTCTCCTCTCGGACATACCATTATGTTGTGGCATTCCAGGTGGAGATAGTTGTGAGACAATACCACAACTTCTAAGATGATCTCTAAAAGCATCACTTAGGTATTCACCTCCTCTATCGGTGCGGAGAATTTTTATTTTCTTGTTGAGTTGATTTTCTACTTCATTTTGGAAGAATTTGAACATTTCAAAAGCTTCATATTTATGTCTTAACAAGTACACATAACCATATCGACCATAGTCGTTGGTAAAGGTAATGAAGTATCTTTCATGGTACCTAGTCATTGGCTTAAAAGGACCACATACATCCGAATATATGATGCCTAATGAAATAGTGACTAGGCATGGTGTGCCACTATCGATAATCTCCGATTGTGATAGCCGTTTCACTTCTTGTTTCTGGAAATCACTCCAACAGGCCTTAGGAACCCGTCTGGATTTAAGCACTGCTTACCACCCACAAATTGATGGTCAGAGCGAAAGGACCATTCAAACTTTAGAAGATATGCTGAGAGCTTATCTTTTACCCTTTCGGGTTTGCCACTAAAAGGTGCTTTAGTCATTTCTCCTTGTAAACAAGATTCACATACATCAAATGAATCATATTCACTTGCTTTTAAAAGACCGTTCTTTTGAAGTGTTTGTATGCATTTCTTTTTTATATGACCAAGACGGCAATGCCAAAGATAGGTGTCATTCAAATCCAATTTGAGTTTCTTGGTGGTGGTTTGGTACAATGAGCTATCATATAATGTGCTTTCACGAACCATTTCATAAATACCATTAATAGGAATAGCTTTAAAATAAAATATGCCATTTAAAGAAACATGAATTTCATTTTAAATAAATGTTAAAATATAACCATATTGTCTTAATTGGGAAACAGGAATAATGTTCCTAGTCAAACTAGGAGCATACAAAACATTGTTTAAAATTACTTCCAAACCATTTGGAAGCTTCAAGATGTAGTCCCCTCAGCCTTCAACTTGAACTTTCGCCCCATTACCCATGTAGAGGCTAACATCCTCTTTCTTGAAGTCCTTACTTCTTTTGAACCCCTGCAATAAGTTGCAAATGTGAGTTCCACATCCGGTATCAAATACCCATGTGTTTGAGGTTATTAAATTTAGATCAATATGAATCATGTAAATTGTACCTGAGGTTTTCCCAGCATCCCTCTTAGCTTGCAACTCTTTGAGATGGACTGGACAATTCCTTGCCCAATCTCCAATCTCCCCACACATGAAGCATGGGTCTTTTGAAGCAACCTTTTGCTTCTTCTTCGCTTGTTTTGGTAGTGGCACGCTTACGTACCCTTTCCCCTTGGCAACATTTGCCTTGTGTGCGGGGTGAGGCCTCTTCTTGTTCCCACCTTCATTGATGGTGAGAATGGGTAAAACCTTTTTACCCATCGCCGCCACGGTAGTTTTGAGCATAGAGTGAAGCTCACTTATGTTCTTGTCCTACCCGTTCATATTATAATTCATGACAAAGTTGTCAAACCTCTTTGACAAAGAGTTGAGGATCAAATCCGTAGCCAACTCTTTCCAGACAGGACAATTCAGCCTTTCGAGGCGGTCAATGTGACTTTTCATCTTAAGTACATAAGATGAAACAGATTGGGTGTCATCCGTACGACATGCATGGAGTGCTCGAACCGTTTCGAAGCGCTCTACCCTTGCTTGTTATTGGAACATTTCCTTCAACTGGGTAATCATGTCGTATGCTCCATGATGTTCATACTCCTTTTGGAGATCCGGAGTCATACTTGCTAACATGAGGCAAGACACTTGGACCGAGTCCTCAGTGTATTTCACCCAATTCATAAAGGCCTCCTCATCCTCCTTATTAGGTTGATCAGGTATCGGATCGTCTAAAACATATGATCGTTTCTCTTGATTGAGAACAATTCTCAAGTTTTGAAACCAATCAATAAAGTTATTATGGTAGACACTCCTTTTGGAGAATGGTCCTTAGTGATAGTAAGTGAGCGGACGGGATTTCATTATTTTCATTATTATTGGTGGCCATCTACAAAATTTTAACAAAGTTCAATTTTATATTTTCGATATCAATCATAATTTTAATAATTTAAAACTCTTATAAGTGTCTTACACAATTTTAAATCTAGAATCCAATGTTACATTTAAATAGTGGTTAGGTGACCTTTATCCTATTATTTAAATTAACAAGGTAGTCAACGTTTTGACAATTGCAACCCTTTGCAACTTCTAGGGTACAGGATCGACTTAAACATCATATGTGTGGTCGGTGGTCGGCACGTTTATCCCATCAACACCTTTGTAAACCATATTGTAGGTGATCCATTAAACATGGTTTGCAAATCAATTTATCCTATTTACACACACATGTGAGTTTTCCAACATAAGTGGTTAGGTGATCTTTATCCCATAAATATGGTATCCCCACCTCAAATCAAAAGTTCCCTCAAAATGGTTAGGTGACCTTTATCCCATTAAGAGTTTGCAAGTGACTCAAGTGTTGTGCAAAAGGATGGTGTTTAACTTGTTTGTTAAAGAAATTTTAAGTTTTCATAATACTAGTTTAGAAAACTCTATGTACTTTATATTTGCATGCTTTCAAATACAAGGTACCTTATGGTTCATTTTTAATAAAAACCCCTTTTATTAGAATCATTAATCCTTTTAATAAACTTTTATTAATCACTTAATGATAAAGAACCATCAATTTTCAGCTTGTTAAGTTTGTTAATGAGTTTGTTATGCATATCCAAATATCAAACAACAACCATACAATCGAACAACCAAACAAGCATAAACATACAAACATAAGTGCATAACCATAGCCACTAAGTTGACTACACTTGTTTTCCATCACAAGTGTTGTCATAAGGTCTTTCCTAAGGGTTAATAATAACACATCATATGTGTCCATGAACTCCCACTTGAATCCACATCCAAGACTTCAAGTGTCCATGCCTTTTGTGTCCATCTTTGGGTCTTGATCTTGTGCATCTTCTTTTACATAAATTATATCCTAATACAATTTTTCTAATAAAAGAAATGCACCAAATCTATTTATTACATAACCAAATGAATAAATGAATTACAACCCAAAATATAAATACAAATATTACAACCCTTTCATGAATCAAAACCAACATGACAAACCGCAATCAACCAAATCCAAAACACATAAGGCTAAGGCTATGTTATGCACCAAAAATATGTATCATATACTACATCCAAGAACAACAATGAACCCCTTATTTCAGCCCTAAAGTTTCGGCCAACATGAACCAAATCTTAAGGGTTTTGTCCAAATAATACAATCAACCATTTGATCTTTATCTTTCAAGGTTTATACTAAAGCATGCAAGATTAAACCTTGAAACATAAGGGATTCAATCATCCACAACAAAACAGCCCCTAATGGGTTGAAAAAGTCCATGATAACTAACTTTTCAAGAACTTTTGAAGCACATATTCCACATATTCGGCTCTAGATGCCGTTGTTGGGTTTTGTAGCAAGTAAATCAAAGCTAGTTTACCATTTAAACCATAAAAATGCAGCGGATATAAGGTTTAAACATATGGTTATGAATCTGAAAGTTTTACCATTTTAAACCATAAACAAAACCCAAGAACATGGATCAATAATATATGTGAAATATTATGCTATCAAAACCAAAATAACAACCATAGGGTGTTCATTGAAAAAACCTTTCAAGCACAAGATGTTGTAGATGGATGAGATGAAGATGTTGATGTTGATGTTCTTGAGTCCCCAAGAGAGAAAGCCTCAAGTTGTGATACCCACAAGCCCTTCCAAACACCTAGCTAGTTAGGGAGCTCAACACCAAATCTCTCTAGCAATGCACTTCAAAATCCGAAATTTTCAACCTTGTTTTGCCTCTTCTTCGAAAATTTCAGCCTTGTTTGAGAGAGTTTTGCTTGAGTGTGTGTGAGAGAAAAGTGTGAAGTGATGGAAGAGTGCAAGGGTGAGTCAAGTCTTGTGTGAAACAAGACAAAAAAATGAGTTCCAATACCCACATGGGGCGGCCGAAACTACATTCAAAATGGGTTCCCCCCATTTTGAAACTTTTATAAAATTTTACTCTTTCAACCCTTAGTTTATAAAATTAAAACCTATTTTTAATTTTATAACATTAACACACTTCTATTTGTTATTATTTAACCAACTTAAATAATGAAACAAATAATTTCTCATAAACAAATTATCCATATAATGTTGTTCTATCTCAAAGCAATGTTTTAGAAAACCTATTTTCTAAATAGGTGTTAATATTTATTTGTATGATCTCATCAACAAATAAATATTTATTCGTGTTTGTATAGCTTGTTATTGGGTATGACCCGACTTGGATCATAACGTACTAACCACATCAATCTTGTATGTGTCTTGGGCATATATGATCCAACAGGTTTTCCGATCATACATTTATGAAATTAATGTTGTTTACTTAAATGCATCATTTAGTGCACAAATATTAACGAACCTTTCACGTAACGGTAATTCGAAGAATTGCTGGATCGCACACGCGTCTGTACCCCAACGTTGGTAATTTGTTAAAATAGTTTACGAACAATCATAACTGGTGTGAAATTATGTGTTCTGTGTTTATGTGGATGAATATGTAGCTTTTTTGTGAAAACTGGGAATTTTCTATCATTTATACGTTTTCGTGCATTTTCAGCTTTTAACGCCTAATTATTATTAAAATCCGTTTGAACTTGAAAAATAATTATTATTTCATGTTATTAAAGTTGGTTTGATATTATGTGAGCATTTGGTGTTTTCGGGGCCTAAAACAATCGCGTAATAATAAAACAATTTTACAAAATGACGGGGGCCTTTTTGTAAAAAATAAAAGATTAAAACCCAACCCTAACCCCATTTCCTACCATTTGCAGCAGCCCCTTCCCTTCCCCCTTTCAATTTCTAACACACACACACACTTTGATTTCTCTTGCAATTTATGACCATTATGGATTGTTCTTGCATCAAAAACGTGTTAGCTTGCATCTATACATCATTACAAGTAACGATTAGCTTTTGGCTGTTACACTTCATGTTTTTCATACGCATCTAAGACGAGTCTTCACGACCCTACTTTTACTTACTTTCCTTTTTAGGGGAGAAGCATGCAAACTATTTTTATTTACCTGGTTTTCATATTATTGGTATATCGCCTGTTACTGTAGTGCAAGCATTATTACGAAAGTCCTTACACACCCGAACCGTTAATAACGAGCTAGCGAGGAATTTTGAGTAGTAATGCTGGGTTTGATAAACCCCACCCACCTTTGTCACGTTAACTTGACCAGGAGGTCGAACGGGTGTTTAATTGACCTAGACACTTGCCATTGTTCTGTGATAAGACATGGCGGAAGGCAAAACAACTCGCAAACAGTCAGCTTAGGTTTGAAACGCTAAGTAACTCGATATATAGGCAAGCTATCTATGGTATACCTTTGTTTAATTTTACCAAAGTAACGCTTAAACATATTTACTGATTTAAACCTGTGAACTCACCAACCTTGTATTGACATACTTTAACATGTCTTCTTAGGTTGCCGACACACTTAAGGCTAGGGTTGCATATCTGAGGCTCATGCATCATCTTTATCATTTGAATTCAAGTTCATTTACATTTATTTATTTCATTAGGTGCTTTGTTTTGCATATTTACTATGCATGGTTTTACAAACGTTTACGCTTCTGCATTGATTACATTGATGTAAGGTCCCGTTTTGGGAAACCTCATAGTTGGAATTGGACATCAGAAACACAAGTCCTCAAACATCAAATTTCATTAATATACACAGCGGAACATACAAAAATTGTAATCGTTTAAACATTAACATCAAAAGATAACTATCGTTATCAATTCAAAAATCCATGCTAGGATGTCAGTCTCGATTATATGCCGGGTAGCTCTTCAATCCTTGCCAAGCTCATTCGAAAAAGTATAGCGTACTTGTCAATCGAATATGCATACAAAAGTGAGTGACGCTGAGTGGCTCCTATCAAGTTGAGCACACCGAAGTATAGCTCCTATCAGGTTGAGCACACCGAAGCGTAGATCCTATAAGGTTGAGCACACCGAACCGTAACTCCTATCAAGTTAAGCACACTGAAGTGTAACTCCTATCAGGTTGAGCACACCGAAGCATAGCTCCTATCAAGTTGACCACACCGAAGTGTAACTCCTATCAGGTTGAGCACACCGAAGCGTAGCTCCTATCAGGTTGGGCACACCGAAGTGTAACTCCTATCAAGTTGAGCACACCGAAGTGTAACTCCTATCAGGTTGAGAACACCAGAGTGTAACTCCAATCAAGTTGTGCACACCCAAGTGTAACTCCTATCGAGAATGTACAAAGCGGACCTCCTATCGGTGCTTGCAAGACTTCTTTAGCGCTTTAATGTTTTCTCATGTGTATTAACATCGTTCTTTGCCTTTAACTATCATGATATATATGATACAAATATATATATATACTCATACATACTTTAAAACTTTAGCATCAAGTTCATCATTAATTTGTATTTCTCATTCATTATACAGGTTAACTTTATACATAATCAGTTAAGTTTTTACGCAAGAACATCTTCCTTCACGCGAGAACATCATCACTCGCTCCCAAAACTCCTCATTCGCACAAGAACATCACCACTTGCGTGGGAACTTCCCTTCATGCAACAGCTTGCTGGACAAGTTTCCTCCATCGCGCGAGAACTTTTGAAAAGTAACCGTTAGGCGCAAAAAACACACTTTTCGCGTGAGAACTCACTTCCCACGCGAGAACTTTTCTGCTATACCAACTTTATCTGCAAGATGTCGATCCTGTAACTACTTTAACGTCTAAACATACTATCACGGTTTATATCATCGTATTCTATCAAAATATTCCATTTAGGTATGCATATTAGCCCTATAACATGGAAAACATGTAAAAGAGGGAACTCACCTCATGAAGTATTAGCACAAACACGACCTCCCGAAGCCTTTATCAAATGAAAAACTACATAACCACGCGTTATATATATCAATAATCGTTCCTACTACATAATACACGTTACTACATGAGTTTACATACCTTAATACTTCGTTTCTTTGCTTTTCTCTCTACGCAGTCGTCTCTCTCTCTCTAGCAGTGACACTTTTTGCATAAGTGAGTGCCAGACATGGGTGTTTTCAGCTATTTATACCCCAGCACAACTTTTCACAGACTTTGTGCGTGAGAACCTCCTTTCACGCGAGAACTCTACTTTTCACGTGAAAAGTTCTTCTTTCTTTCTTTTCTCTAAAATTTCTGGTAGCTTACAAGTCCACCCACTTATTTATGTTTTGTCCTCGAATCCATTCATTCGTCGAATAGATGAGGGTAATGCTGACTCATCTCTTCATCAGTTTCCCAAGTGGACTCCGACCCCTTTCTATGCTTTCACTGTACTCGCACAAGTGGAACCACTTTATTCCTTAACCTCTTCTCCTTCCTATCAATGATGGCCACGGGTTGCTCCATATAATTGAGTCGTTCGTCAACCTCGATATCCCCAAGTAGCATGATCATCTCCTCATTGGCTAAGCACTTTCTCAGATGAGATACATGGAACGTCGGGTGAATTCCACTTAACTCATTGGGTAACTCAAATCGATAGGCTACCTCCCCTACTCGGGCAACGATTTGGAAGGGCCTAATATACCTCGGCTCAACTTCCCTCGCTTCCTGAAATGGATGATCCCTTTCCAAGGTGAGACTATCAACATAACTCTATCTCCCACCTTGAATTCGATCGGACTCTGTCTCTTATCAGCATACGACTTTTGTCTATCATTCGCTGCCTTCATAAAGGCCTTAATCTTCTCCAACTTTTCAGTCGTAGCCTCGATCACCTTAAGGCTTCCCAACTCCTTCTGCCCGATATCGCCCCAACACACGGGCGCCCTGCACCTTCCACCGTATAGTATCTCATAAGAAGGCATACCAATGCTGGAATGATAACTATTTTTATATGAGAACTCAGCTAACAGTAAGTGCTTGTCCCAACTTCCACCAAAATCAATGACGCATGCCTGGAGCATATCTTCTAGCGTCTGAATGGTTCTCTCGGACTGACCATCTATCTGGGGATGGTAAGTCGTGCTGATATGTAACCTCTTCCCCATCGCATCATGGAACTTTTTCCAAAACATGGATGTAAACCAAGTGTCATGGTCAGACATGATAGACACCGGTACACCATAACGAGCTATAATCTTCTTGATAAACAGATCCGTAAGTCTCTCAGATGAGTATGTTTCACGGATTGGTAGAAAGTGAACACTCTTCGTCAAACGATCTACTATCACCCATATGTCATCGTAACCACTTATCGCGTGTGGCGACTTTGTTATGAAGTCCATGGTGATGTTCTCCTATTTCCACTCAGGTATATCCAAGGGTTGGATCTTCCTGTAAGGCTTTTGATGCTCCGCCTTCACTTGCAAACAAGTATGGCACTTGCTCACATACTCCGTTACATCGCGCTTCCTTCTCGGCCACCGTTAGTCCTTCTTCATATCCTGGTACATTTCGTAGCACCAGGATGAATCAAGTATCGAGTCTTATGGGCCTCATCCATGATATTTCCACGTAGATCTCCATGACAAGGAAGCCACATCAATCCAGATCGAGTTTTAACACCGAGAGTGTTCTCATCCAACTCTTCGACTACCCCCTTAATCCGCTCAGAATTAATCCGATCCTCTTTCAACACCTCATCCTGAAACTCCCTGACCTGTTTTATCATGTCAGTGGTCATAACCATCTGATATGCCTTCACTCGAATCGGCTCGGGTGTCTCTTTCCGGCTAAAGTCATTAGCCACAATGTTGGCCTTGCCTAGATGGAAATGAATCTCACAGTCGTAGTCTTTGATGAACTCCAACCATCGCCTCTATCTCATATCGAGAGCCTTCTGCTTGAAAAAGTACTTCAGGCTTTTGCGGTCTGTAAAAATCGTACACTTGACACCATACAGGTAGTGTCTCCAGATCTTTAATGTGAATACCATAACATCCAACTCCAAATCATGGGTAGGGTAGTTCACCTCGTGAACCTTTAACTGTCTGGACATGTACTCTATGACTTTTCCTCGTTGCATTAGTACACACCCTAAACCTTGATAAGAAGCATCGGAATAGACAACCAAGTCTTCGTTCTCTTCCTGCAGCGTTAACATCGGAGCTTATGTCAACCTTTTCTTCAGCTCCATGAATGCATTCTCCTGGCTATCACCCCATTCAAACTTCATGTCTTTCCATGTCAACATGTTCAGCGGTGAGGCAATCTTGGAAAAGTCCTGAATGAACCTCCGATTTTTAACCCACCAATCCGAGGAAGCTTTGGATTTCAGTCGGCGTCTTTGGTGAATTCCACATCATCACGCTTCCACTTTAGCAGGATTGACAATGATCCCTTCTGGGTTAATCACATGACCCAGAAACTGTACTTCATGTAACCAAAACGTGCATTTGCAGAATTTCGCATACAACTTCTCCCTCCTTAGAGTTTACAACACCTCACGTATGTGACAGGCGTGGTTCACTCATTCTTTGAATAGATTAGGATATCATCTATGAACACTATCACTGACTTGTCGAGCATCGATCGACAGACCCTATTCATCAGATCCATGAATGCTAGAGGAGCATTGGTTAGACCAAACGACATTAGGAGAAATAATATTGTATCCAAAACGTAGTCTTTGGGATATCCTACTCCTTAACCTTTAGCTGGTGATAACCCAACCGAAGATTGATCCTCGAGAACCAACTTGTTCCTTGGAACTGGTCAAACAGATCGTCAATCCGAGGTAACGGGTATCTATTCTTCACCGTGAGCTTATTCAGCTCTCTGTAGTCAACGCACATTTGGATGCTACCATCCTTCTTCTTCACGAACAACACCGGGGCACCCCAAGGCAAAATGCGCAGTTTGATAGACCGTTTATCAAGAAGGTCTTGTAGTTGGGTGTACAATTCATTCTGCTCTGATGGAGCCAAATGATATGGCGCTTTAGCAACAACATGAGCTCCTGGCACTAGATCGATCTGAAACTCTTCCTCTCGATCAGGCGGTATCTCCGTCAAGTCTTCAGGGAACACATCAGGGAAAGCACACACCATGGGTACATCCGACAACTATACAGTTTCAGCTTTAGCATATTCAACATAGGCCAAAAATGCTCCACATCCTTGTCTCATAAACTTTATACCTTTATCATTGATATTATCTTCAAAACTTCGCAGACACTTTCTCCGTAAATCATGACCTTGTTACCATCAGGCGTTTTCACTCAAACCATCTTCCTCCGACAAACGTTATTAGCCTTGTAAGTTTCTAACCAATCCATACCCAATACAACATAAAATCTTTCTAGGGTCATAACGAATAGCCTGGTGGGGAATCTATGACCTTACAATTCTATGCTACAATCCTCTAGGTCCTTAGTTATCTTAATAGTCTTTCCAATCGCAGTTCTACTTCGAACACATAATCTATTTCCTTAGCCTTAGCATTCATCGTATCATAAAAAGTAGCGGATATGAAACTCCTACTTGTACTGGACAAAAAAGAACAGAAGCAAGTATGTTGTTAACCACAAACATACCTAACACAACATCAAGTTTCACCCTGGCATCCTCTCTCATCATCGTAAAATCCCTAGCCTTAGCCCTTGGCTTATCACTCACCTTCTTCTCCTTCTCAGCAACCTTCCCTTTAGACGAGTCACCCACTTTCATCTCTGTACAGTCTCGGCTGTAGTGCCCCAGCTTGCCATAGTTGTAGCGTTTCATGTTTGGGCAATCCTTAGGGAAATACCCCGTTTTCCTACACTTGAAACACATGCTCGAACCGAGTCTTTATTCACGTGTATACTTCCTCCTACACTTTCGGTAATCACTGATCGACTCCACCTTCATCCTTTTGACCTGAGCAACAGACCTCTCATTTCTCTCTCTCTCCACCTTCCCCGACTAACTCTTCTGCTTTGACTCCTTAACAGACTCATCGACCACCACATCATCATACACTATCCCACTCAGCTCTACCAAGACTCGAAGGTCTTCGACCCGCTTGTGTTCACAAATGTCCTGACCATTGAAGGCAAACCCTACACATAACACTTCATCCGCCTCTCCTTAGTATTTACCTGATGAGGCACCAACCTTGCCATTTCGTTGAAGCGAGATGTGTACTGTCTGTGGGTCATACTCCCAGCCTTAAACCCTAAAAATTCCCTTTCTATCCTGCCGATCTCATTCTAAGGGCAGAACTTCCTCATTACCAACTCCTTCAGGTCGTCCCACTTCAAGTTCCTGAACTCACGAGGGTCCTTAGTCTTCTTGATGGTGTTTCACTAGTGAATTGCTTCATCAACAAACGAGTAGGCTACAAACTTCAAATCCTGATCAGCCTTACATTCATTGATCTCGATTTCTGCCTCCATCTCCGACACCCACTGAAGAATTGGAAATAGCACCACCCTTACCATCCAGTAAGGAAGGGTTGCATCCATTGAAGATGCGATATAAACACCCTCTAGCTAAATCCCCATTAGTTTCGTCACCCACATCCTTTCCATCCTTTTCAAGCCTTCCCTAACGTCTTCACTGTCCTTCTTACTGGCTCTGTTCTTTGCCTCCATCATCCACTCTTTAGTAACCTCCTTCATGGCCTCAGTCATGACTGATGGCAAGATTTCAAGAAGAATCTTATGGACCTCTTTAGCGATAGCCTCCCTAACGACAGGCTCCAAGGTAATCGTCTCCTTAGAATGATGAGAGTTTTCCTCGCTAGTAGTATGAACAGAGTCCTCGGGGACCTCTTCAGTCGTCTGACTTCGAGTCCTAGGGCTTGTTGGTCTATCCTTGGCACCACCACAAGCACCCCCTCCAGTAGCTCCCCTTCCAGCCATAACTTTCTATAAGAATGAAAAACCAACATTATCATTCAAGGTAATGGTTCAGTTCATGTCGAGTAATGTAACTTTCGAATGACAGTGGCCAGTTGTAATTACCTACTTACTTTACTTTTCATGTCCCAAACATTCCCTATCCCGAGTTACGTTAGTTTTCTTTCTCAAATGAGTACAATAACTTCTATAAAATTTTATGAGTAATAATCTTTGACTTAACCTTTTTCACAAGGAGCTACTGGAACTGACATCCTTTAAACAATCCCATTCTCAGTTCGGGTATAGACATCGAAGTGCCTATATTTCTCAAACTATGGCTCTAATACAACTTGTAAGGCTCGGTTCTGGGAAACTCACAGTTAGAATTGGACATCAAAAACACAAGTTATCGAACATCAAATATCATTAATATACGCAGCGGAACATACAAAAATTGTAATAGTTTAAACGTTTACGTCAAAAGATAACTATAGTTAGGTAGCTCTTCAATCCATGCTAGGATGCAAGTCTCGATTATATGCCAGGTAGCTCTTCAATCCATGCAAATCTCACACCAAAAAGTATAGCATACCTGTCAATCTAATATGCATACAAAAGTCAGCGACGCTGAGTGAGCTCTAGGTTTACTTAAATGAAATTCTATCATAAACATACACTTTATCATACTTTAACTATCACATATACTTTAACCTGCTTGCTTACATTAGAGTAAGATCATGTTATCAATTATAGAACTCGTTCTATAACAATACTTTAACAATCACTTTAACCATTACTTTATCATAAAATTACCCATATGTTAGCTCTACTTTAACTTTACACGTTCGTTTCATCGCTAAACTTAGCACAAAGCTTAGTTCCTTTATCAGGTGAGAATCCAACTAATGCCATTTGCCCGTAATAGGTGAGCATACCCAAGGTATGGCTCCTATCGTGAATGCACAAAGCATATCTCCTATTTGTATGGGCACACCAAAGCGTGGCTCTTATTAAATTGAGCACACCGAAGCGTAGCTTCTATCAGGTTGAGCACACCAAAGCGTAGCTCCTATCAGGTTGAGTACACCGAAGCGTAACTCCTATCAAGTTGAGCACACCAAAGTGTAACTCCTATCAGGTTGAGCACATCGAAGTGTAGCTCCTATCAATTTGAGCACACCAAAGTGTAACTCCTATCAGGTTGAGTACAACAAATCATAGCTCCTATCAAGTTGAGCACACCAAAGTGTAACTCCTATCAGGTTGAGCACACTGAAGCGTAGCTCCTATCAGGTTGAGTACACCGAAGGGTAACTCCTGTTAGGTTGAGCACACCGAAGCGTAACTCCTATCAACTTGAGCACATCGAAGTGTAACTCCTATCAAGTTGAGCACACCAAAGTGTAATTCCTATCGAGAACACACAAAGCGTATCTTCTATTAGTGCTTACAAGACTTCTTTTGCGCTTTAACGTTTTCACATGTGAATTAACATCGTTCTTTGCCTTTAAGTATCATGATATATATAATATATATACATATATATATATGTATGTATGTATGTATATATATACACATACTTTAACACTTTAACATCAAGTTCATCGTTAATTTGTATTTATCATTCATTATACGGTTTAACTTTATACATAATCAGTTAAGTTTTCGTGCGAGAACATCTTCCTTCATGTGAGAACATCATCACTCGCGCGAGAATTCCTTATTCGCGCAAGAACATCACCACTTGCGCGAGAAATTCCCTTGGTCCGACATCTTGCTGGACAAGTTTCCTCATTCACACGAGAAGTTTTGAAAAGTAACCGTTAGGCACGGAAAACCCACTTTTTGCACGAGAACTCCCTTCCCGCGCGAGAACTTTTTTGCTGTAGCAACTTTATCCAAGATGTCGATCCTATAACTACTTTAACGTCTCAACATACTATCATGGTTCATATCATGGTATTCTATCAAAATATTCCATTTAGGTATGCATATTAGCCCCAAAACATGAGAAACACGTAATAGAGGGGTCTAGAACTCACCTCGTGAATTATTAGCATAAACACGAGCTCCCGAGGCCTTTATCGAATGAAAAACTGCACAACCACGCGTTATATATATCAATAATCATTCCTAGTACACAAGACACGTTACTACACGAGTTTACATACCTTAATACTTCGTTTCTTCGCTTTCTCTCTCTACGCAGTTGTCTCTCTCTCTAGCAGCAACACTTTTTGCATAAGTGAGTGCCACGCATGGGTGTTCGCAGCTATTTATACCCCAGCTCAACTTTTCGCAGACTTCTTTTGCGAGAACTTCCTTTCACGCGAGAACTCCCCTTTTCGCGTGAAAAGTTCTTCTTTCTTTCTTTTCTCCAAAATTTTCGGTCGTTACAATTGATACTTTGATTTAAGGTCAAATGGCTATTTAAAATGCATATAGTGTCGTTTGATATGACTGTGTTTGAGATCTTGGTTTGTCACACGCCTCGCGGTAGAACCCCGCTGATGGATTTTGAGGGTGTGACAATTGTTTATGATGACTTACAAACTTTGAACTCACCAACCATTGTGTTGACACTTCTAGTGTTTCTTTCTAAGGTCGTTACTAGCAGCTGCCTTTAGGAGCACTCATGAGCCGAGCATGCTTTTGAACACTTGTTGCTTCACATATGGTTTTAAAGCATATTTACAAATAATGGTTTAGGCATGTGTTTTTTGCGCATTTTAAATTTTAATTCTTTTGGTTTGAAATATTAACAAAACGCTTCCGCATTTTACAGTTTAAACTCTGTTTTCCTTTAAATATTACATATGGTGTCGTTCTGAGTAACTAATGACTTGGATCCTGGTTTATTCACATGCCATGCGTTAAACTCCCGCACGTGGATTTGGAGGGTGTGACATCTTTGAATTTAGATGGAATGGTTGTTTCGACAATATTTTTGAAACATGGGTATTAGGACAACAAAAAATTTAACACATGCACTAAAACAACAAAATTGATATAAAACCATAAACCAGAAAACATTTAACTCTAAATTTGTGAGTATATTATAAAGAGGTTAACCAATGATCCTCGGACCTTGAACCAAGTTACCCTAAGATTTCATTAAAATTAAAGGGATATTTTGAGTTTGAGTCACACCTGTGATAGAAAACGTGGGTTTCAAGTTAGGTCTGAATGTTTTCTCACATAACGTTAGTTTCATCTTGAGGGTGGTCTTATATTCGATACGTATTAGCTTCCACATCTTGAGGCCAGTCTTATGTTTGAAAATTATTAGCTTCCATTTGGGGACATGGGTTACTTCTCAGTTTCCATACTCAAGTAATAAAGATGATCGAATGAGCTAGTGACCGTTAGTGATCCAATCAACCATTCAAAAAAATCTAAGGAGATTAAAATTGTCATCTAACAATTAAGAATGCAATAAAAGATAAAATAATCCAATTGAATATCAAAATACTTAAAAGGTTAAATTACAAATAAGTAGTAAAATACATAAATGAATTATGTTTTTTAATAAAATAATCCCTCATGGGCATACAATAATACTACAAGGAATTTATACAAGTATATATAGATTGTTAAAGGTTTCTCATTTATTATTAGGATACCCTCATCCGTATCTCTTTTGAATTATGAAAAGATAGAAAGGAAAGAATGTTCTAATAACACAAATAAAATTTTAAAGTACCAAATCCATATTCATATACACATATACAAGTGTTTAATACAAAATTACAATAAATTCTTAACTATGAAAACTACCCTTACAATTAATTTTTTATTTTAAAAATAAATTTAAATGAAAAGATACAAAGATTGAATTCTTTTTCCATATTTATGATTACACATAATGTATACATTAGGGAGGGAATTCGTTGATAACTAGTTTTAATTTGAGAAGTCAAAACTCTTTTCATTTTTTATTTAAATGCTTATAACTTTTAATATGCTGTTATTTTTTTCATCATAAACTCCATAATTGTTTTATCTTTAAGAGTAAATTAACATTTGCATCCCTGACGTTTGCGTATTTTAACCACTTGCATCCCTGTAGTTTCAAGATTGTCATCCGCTCCCTTACGTTTATCTTTAAGAGTAAATTAATATTTGCATCCCTGTATTTTACTCATTGATCAGTTTATCCTTGTTAATCTCAATGACTTCAGTACTTTCTTGCACATAATGTTATGCGCATCCCATACTCCTTTGGCAGTTGTGTACTTTTGAAGCCTTTTCAACACATTCATCTTTAGTGCTTGAGTAAGTAGGGAGTAGGCCTTCATGTCAGTTCTGATTTTCTTGTAATCCTCTAGATCAAGAACTATGGTTGGATCTTTAGCAAAAATCCTTACATTCCAATATTTATTAGCTTCCAATGAAGTAGGAATGTGAGAACCTCTTTAGATAGAGATCTAGTAATCTACATCAACCAATGAGATAATTTCTTAATCTAATTTTTCATTGATTAGATTTAGACTTATGTTTCAACATTGGTGGTTTAGGGTTATGCCCAAGTTCAACTGAGCTTCGTGTATCCATGATTGTTTCTTAATTTAATATAGTTTAGATAACGATTAGATTGATTTTAGGCTTAATGAAATGATTTATATATTAATTTTAAGTTCAAATGTCCAATCAGTCCAAAGTCAAAATAGTTGTGAAGTGTCTGGTACTAATGCGGAGAACAGTCCTCTAAAACAAATACTAAGTAACTAATGCTGTGAATGGTGAATAACGGCGGTCAACAGTTCTTTAAAAAATGTGAGGAACAATGTCAATCCATAAAGGTTGTATGAATCACAAATATGATGAATAGTGTATTCAAATAAATATGATGAACAGTTGCTTTAGAAAATGTGACGAATAGTGATTTCATGGAAAATGCGATCAATAATAGTGCACTGTAATGAATGCAATGAAAAGTGTTCACACTAAATGCAATGAGAAGTGTTTCATTCTGTTTTTCTGATCTTCATGAATTTGTTTGATGTTTTCACTCAAATTTGCTTCAAAACCTTTTGATTAGGAACTCTTTACTAATCTTAGGTCATTTTGTTCACAATCACTCAGTAATTTGATGAATGGGTTGGATTTTGATGTTAGTTTGATCAATGAAATAATATCTTTAATTCATGATTAATTTAAAGTGTAAATTGATTCAGACAATGACTAATTTTGTTTTGATGACAATTTGATTGTGTGAAACACAATGATAAGCAAATCAATCAATAGATCGATCGATAATCATGAAAAAACATTGGGGTTCTTCTTGCTTTCGAGAGCGAACGCTCTGATTCCAATTGACTGGGTTATAATCAATAAGGATCAAATATATTAATGGATTTCTATGATGATTATAGCAGAAATACAATAATTAATGATCAAAATAATCAGAAATACTCAATTTGTAGACTGTATATTGATAAGAAGCATTCACTATTACAATCAGGTTTTGTGTAATGGATGTCAAAAGTTATGTGAGAGTTACAGAAAGGGTAACAACTCTATCTAATTATAGGTCAGATACTATGATCTATACAATGACTTGACTACCCTGATATTTAATCTACGAATACTAAGTACAATGAACAAAATAAAAGTATCCATATTTGTTGTTCTTCAACCACATTTGTTGTTCTTCAACCTGTTAGGACCGTGTACGTACGGAGTACTAACTGATTCAACGTGAAACCAGATTAGATAGAGCGGAATCCTATTTGATTGGCGATCCAATCAAGGAAAACACTAATTCGATCAAAACTAATGATGAGAATACGCTAAGAATTGATTAGAATTGATCAGCAACGTTCTATGAAGTTAGAAGAGACTCTTTGGATGAACAGGAACGGCTAGGGTTAAGAATTCTTGAAGTGTTACGTTATTCCACGAATTAAGTGGTATTTATAGGTTTCAGTTTTCATTCATACGACTGAGCCATGCGTATGGCTCAGTCTTGCGACTGAGTCGTACTATTGATTCATTCGTACGACTGAGTCAGTCTTATGACTGAATCGTGCGTATAGGTCAATCACCTGGTTCAGTCGTGCGACTGGCCCATTCGCATGGTCCAATCGTGCGACTGAATCATGAGACTTAGTTAAACATATTCCTGAACCTTTAATGCTACAGAACTATGTCTAACAACTGTAAACCTATATAACATGTTCATATAAGCATGTAATAATCAATCATATGAATAGATATAACATTCAATAACCAATACACATGCAACGAAGAGTTATTCATTTCATATATCAAACATTACATCAGTGTTACAAAATGAAAGTCAATTACATTTAAGCTCACTAGAGCAAGAACTAGGGACATGTGTAGTAACAAACTCCCCCTTGGACCTAGTTCTATCTAATCTTTGACCTCCTGTTAGGACCGTGTACGTACGGAGTACTAACTGATTCTTCGTTATACCGGATCAAATATTGCGGAATCCTATTTGATTGGTGATCCAATCAGGGAGAACGAAATCAAGATCAATCCTAACGATTAGAAAACGTTAAGCATGGACTAGGAATGATCTTGGACGTTCTATAAACTTGGAATGGACGAACTGGACGCTCTGGGTCGACTAGGGTTGCAAGTATTCGAAGTGTAAGGCCCCGCTCCCGGGCACCTTACCGTTGGTCATTCATCGCACTACAATATACATTAAGTAAAATAACGCAGCGGAATTGATAAAATATACATTCTCATTTCATCATAAAAGCTTTTACATCATTGTCTTGATTACAAAATACAAGCTTTCTTTACATTGCCTAACTTTACTATGATTGCCGCTGAAGCATATGAAACCTGAGATTTACGTAAGTAATCTCGTTTATGTGAATCCTCGGCAACCATAGGGTCATAAACAGTGACCTATAATATAAAAATATAAAATTTT
>BJCO01744146.1:0-17229 GCA_018326465.1 Flaveria floridana | reverse complement strand
GTTAGGTGACCTTTATCCCATTAAGAGTTTCCAAGTGACTCAAGTGTTGTGCAAAAGGATGGTGTTTAACATGTTTATAAAAGAAATTTTAAGTTTTCATAATACTAGTTTAGAAAACTCTATGTACTTTATATTTGCATGCTTTCAAATACAAGGTACCTTATGGTTCATTTTTAATAAAACCCCTTTTATTAGAATCATTAATCCTTTAAATAACATTTTATTAATCACTTAATGATAAAGAACCATCAATTTTCAGCTTGTTAAGTTTGTTAATGAGTTTTTTATGTATATCCAAATATCAAACAACAACCATACAATCAAACATCCAAACAAGCATACTCATACAAACATAAGTGCATAACCATAGCCACTAAGTTGACCACACTTGTTTGCCATCACAAGTGTTGTCATAAGGTCTTTTCTAAGGGTTAAGATGACACATCAAAATGTGTCCATGAACTCCCACTTGAATCCACATCCAAAAGGCTTCAAGTGTCCATGTCTTTTGTGTCCTTCTTTTGGTCATCATCTTGTGCATCTTCTTTTACAAAATCATATCCTAATACAATTTTTCTAATAAAAGAAATGCACCTAATCTATTTATTACATAACCAAATGAATAAATAAATTACAACCCAAAATACAAACACAAAATTACAACCCTTTCCAGAATCAAAACCAACATGACAAACCACAATCAACCAAATCCAAAACACATAAGGCCAAGGCTATGTGATGCACTAAAATATGAAACATATTTAACATCCAAGAACAACAATGAACCCCTTATTATAACCTTAAAGTTCTGGCGAACATGAACTAAAACTTTAGGGTTTTGTCCAAACAACACAATCAACCAATTGATCTTAATCTTTCAAGGTTTATACTAAAGCATGCAAGATTAAACCTTGAAACATAAGCGATTCATACAACCACAACAAAACAGCCCCTAATGGGTTGAAAAAGTCCATGAAGACTAATTTTTCAAGAACTTTTGAAGCACATGTTCCACATATCCGGCTCTAGATGCCATTGCTGGGTTTTGTCACATGGAAAACAAACCTAGTTTAACCATTTAAACTATAAAAACGCAGAGGACTAAAGGTTTTAACATGTTGTTTATAATCTGAAAATTTCACCATTTGAAAGCTCAAACAAAACCCAAGAAAAGGATCATATATATGTGTGAAATAGCATGCTATCAAAAACCAAAACAACAACCATATGGTGTGCATTGAAATCAACCTTTCAAGCAAAATGATTCATGGATGATGAGTTGAAGAAGAAGATGTTCTTGAATGTCCAGCCCCTAAGAGAGAAAGCCTCAAGATGTGATACCCACAAGCCCTTCCAAACACCTACTTGCTAAGTAGTATAACACCAAATCTCTTGTCTCTCTTGTCAAACCCGAAAATCAGCAAATGAACTTCAATGTTCAGCCAAAAAGAACTTCAAAATCAGCCAAGAATTCGAATTCTTTAGAGAGAAGAAAGAGAGAAAGCAGTTTGCATGTGAGAGAGAGAGAAAGAGTGTGTCAAGGGGAAGAGTGCAAGCAAGTCTAAAGTCTTGTATTAAACCAAGACTAGGAGGAATCCAAGGCCTTAAGGGTGGCCGAAATTCCCAACTAAAATGGGTTCCCCCCATTTTAGTTTTATAAAAAATGTTACACTCTTAGCCCTTAATTTTATAAAATTAAAACCTCTTTTAATTTTATAACAATAACACACTTTTATTTGTTATTATTTAACCAACCTAAATAATGAAACAAATAATTTCTCATGAACAAATTATACATATAATGTTGTTCTTTTACAAAAGCAAAGTTTTAGAAAACCAATTTTCTAAATTGGTGTCAATATTCATTTGTTTGATCTCATCAACAAATGAATATTTCTTGGTGTTTGTATAGATTGTTATTGGGTATGACCAGACTTGGATCATAACGTACTAACCACATCAATCTTGTATGTGTCTTGGGCATATAAGATCTAACAGGTGAAGCATCTAAGAAGGATGAGAAACAGACCAGCTCCCGATCCTACTCAACCCCTCACAGAAGTTCTCCCCCACCTATCGAAGGGAGATCCTGCTATAGTTGTGGAAAACGAGGACATATTTCTCCAAATTGTCCTCATTATCAGACACCTAAAAGAAAAATCGAACTTTTTGATAAAAAACCAAGATTTTTCAAAAATAGATCTAATACTCCTCCAAGATACCAAAGTCAACACAGACAAGCTCAAAGCAAAGCTGTGTTACCTAAGGTTAAACCTAGGACTATTAGTGAACCAAAAGTTCATACCATAAGCCAGTCATCTGTTTACCACAAATAGTCCTTGCACAAAACTGGTTTATGGAAAGAACAATCAAGTAACGTGTCTGACAGTGAGGACAAGATATGTGATATGGAAAGAACAATCAAGTAACGTGTCCAAAACTGGTTTATGGAAAGAACAATAAAGAAAGATGTTTCCTCGTCCTCTAAAGGTCAGTGGGTTGAGTTCATGATATGTGATATCTCTGGGAAACCCAAGCCAGTAAAGGCTTGGGTCCCCAACCTGAACTAATCATTTCCATTCTTTGTGCAGGTTGTCTGCTACAGCGCTATCACTAATACCTGGATTATTGATAGTGGGGCTTCCAGGCATATGAACGGGAATTCGTCTATCCTTTTCAACGTCAAGCAAATTAAAGGGGGGCATGTATCATTCGTAGGAAACAAAAGAGGATATATCACCGCTCAAGGCGAAGTTGGAAACGAGAAGGTAAAGTTCAGCAAGGTAGTATACCTTCAGCAATTGCAAAACAACTTGATTTCTGTATCCCAAATTTGTGATAAGGGCTTTAAGGTCGTGTTTAACAATAAGAAGTGTTACATACTTAAGAAGGATTATGTTATTCTGAAGGAGCAAGTTCTAATGTCGTCCTCAAGATATAACGACATGTATGTCTTGGAACTTTCTAAAGCCTCCACAACTGAGTCTACTGCTCAGTGTTTCTTGTCAAAAGGAACTGAGAGGGATTCAATTTCCTGGCATAGGATAATAGGACACATCAATCCCAGGAAGATGAACCATCTAGTTCAAAATGATCTGGTGGACGGAGTTACTGTCAAGAACTTCCAGCTTCCAGACTTCTGCATAGCATACAAGAATGGGAAACAGATAAAAAAGTCTCACAAATCAAAGAAAGTTCATTTTATCGAGATTCCGCTTGAGCTTCTACATATAGATCTGTTTGGCCCTGTCAGCACAAAGAGCATTGCTGGTGATAGGTGCTGCTTTGTGGTGACGGATGATTACTCAAGATTCTCTTGGGTGATGTTTCTGAAAGCAAAGTCAGAGACATTTGAATCATTCAAACATCTAGTTACCACATTGGAGTCAATCTACAAGCTGAAAGTAAGGAAAATACGTTCAGACAACGGGACAAAATTTAGGAATCAGTGGATGGAGGCGTTCTGTCGTGAGAAAGGGATTGTTCATCAATTCTCTTCTGCCTACACTCCATAGATGAATGAAGTTGCTGAACGGAAGAATAGGAACTTGATAGAAACAGCAAGGACAATGCTAGGTGACTCAAAACTGCCTGTTCAATTCTGGAACGAGGCAATAGCTAATGCATGCTACACTCTAAATCGAGTCTTAGTGGTCAAACATCATGGAAAATTTTTTTATGAGTTGCTCCAGCAACGTAAACCCAACTTGGGGTATCTGGAACCGTTTGGCGCACCTGCATGGTGTTGAAGAAAAATCAGACTGGGAAATTCCGCGAGAAGGCAGAAGAAGGTATCTTCCTTGGCTACAGTATACCAGACAAAAGGGTTTATAATAACTCAACTGGTCAGGTAGAAGTGTGGTACAATGTTGATGTACAAAGATACACTACCCCCCTGCGGGAGAAGGACCTTCCTTCTTCTTTGACTATGATGGATTTTTTAAATCCATTAATCTACCTTCTTCCCATTCTGATGACGAGGTGGCAACTCAAATGATGTACGATGTTCTGAACACTCCTACTCGAGGCTCGACATCCTCGACTCCAATAGAAGTACTACTAGCCCTTCAGGGGGAGAGCTAGAGATAAGTGATTCCTCTGATGATGAAGAAGTTGACACTGAAAATATGAACAAGGAGGAACAGGTCCCCACTGCTGAAAGTACACCTGTAGCTGATCATGAAGTAAGTGGAACTTCTGAACCCAGTCCTTCAACAACCATAGAAACTGAACCTGTGATTCAAAACCTAGATGATGAAGTAGCAGTTCCCACAACTCCCGGAACTAGGATTAATGTGAATCACCCCCTGGAAAACACCATCGGGGATATTCTCTCGGGAGTTCAGACAAGAAATCATCTTTACTTTGCCGACTATGATGCGGTCATGGAAAAGGGGTACATACACGATGAGGCATATCGATGTTTTGTGTCTCAAGTTGAGCCCAAGTATGTAAGCGAGGAATTAAAGGATGAGGCATGGGTAGGTTCCATGTAAGAAGAACTCCTACAGTTTAAGAAGTTAGGTGTCTAGATACTTGTCGACAGACCAAAAGGTGCACAAGTGATTGGCACTAAGTGGGTTCTTCAGTGTAAGAAGGATGACCAAGGGGTCATAATCAGAAACAAGGCTAGGCTAGTTGTTCAAGGGTTCAAGCAAGTCGAAGGAGTTGACTACAGTGAAGTATTTGCACTAGTGGCCAGGATGGAAGCAATTAGAATCTTCCTAGCCTGTGCATCCTTAGTATATCAATTGGATGTGAAAAGTGCATTTCTTCATGGTGAGATCCATGAAACAGTTTACGTAAGTCAACCCGAAGGATTCGAGGATCCTTATCATCGAGATAGAGTTTATAAACTAGACAAGGCTTTGTAAGGGCTCCATCAAGCCCCTCGAGCCTAGTATGAGAAACTCTCTACTCATCTACTAGAACATGGATTTCGTAGAGGTGTAATTGACTACACATTGTTCAAAAAGGAAACAGATGGTGATTTACTAATGGTACAGATATACGTGGATGACATAATCTTCGGTTCCAAAAATGAAGCTTTATATAAATAATTCGAATCAGTGATGAAAACTGAGTTTGAAATGAGTACCATGGGAGAGATGAAGTTCTTTCTTGGTTTATAGGTAGATCAGACACCAAATGGAATCTTCCTGCATCAGACCAAATACGTTGGGGATATCCTTAGTCGGTTCAACATGAAGAATGCGACGGTTGCTGGTACTCCACTTGCCACGAACCATGATATGGCACCCGACGAAAATGGTGATCTGGTAGATGCCATTATGTATCGAAGAATGGTCGGATCTCTGATGTACCTCACAGCTTCTCGTCCTAATATTATGTATGCCACGTGTCTCTGTTCCAGATATCAAGCAAAACCAAAAGTAAATCATCTGATTAGGGTAAAACGGATTTTTTGTTATCTGAAGGGTACTCCAACGCTTGGGTTGTGGTATCCTCATGATGATGACTTTGAGTTAATAGTGTATAGTGACTCAGATTATGGTGGTTGCAAGATGAATTACAAGTCAACATCTGCGGGATGTCAGCTCTTTGGAAAACGATTAGTCACCTAGCAGTGTAAGAAGCACACGTCTGTTGCTCTGTCAACATGTGAAGCTGAAAACGTTGCTGCGGAAAGTTGTTGTTCACAAATCATCTGGATTCAACAGCAAATGCGAGACTACGGTTTGAAATTCTCTAACACCCCTATATTTGTTGATAATTCTACTGCTATTACTGTCACCAAAAATCCAGTCCAACACCCTAAAACTAAACACATCGGAATTAAGTATCACTTTATACTTGACTGTTTTGAAAAACAATTAATCGATGTTGTTAAAATTAACACGGATTTCCAACACGCAAATCTCTACATAAAAACTTTTGATAAACCTCGATTTCATTGTCTATTAGAGGTTAATAGCGTTAAAAAGAAAGATGATGTGATTCCAGACGAATCAAGTTCATAGTCCGTCTCTATGTTTTATTTTTTAATTTTATTTTTATTTATTTTAATTTTTTTTGTCTTTAAAATTTCAAAAACACAAAAAGAAATTTCGGTTTTAGAATTTTAGGGGGATAATAGTTTTAGTTTCAGTAGTTGGTATTTAAATTACTTAAAAAAATGAGGGCGGGCAGATATGCTAAAAAGCAAAGACATCAAATCTGTGAAATCGATTCAAGATAATGGAAAATGATAGTACACAGGCATCGAATTGTTTGGGACACCAAAATGATTTAAATGTTCTACAATGTTATATTCAAAGTTATAGATAATTATAAGTCTGAGAAGTCAAAGCCTAATGAGTTGAAAAATGATAGTAAGCTAGTCTGCTACTGTGGTTACATAGAGAAAGTAGATCTAGGGGTTGCTAGTCTATTATATGATGTGTCGGTAGATTCAACACAATAGACTAGTAGACTTCATTGGTGAACAACTTTAAAACTAAATCATTCAACAGGCTGTGGGTGTCTAACTCATCCCTGGTTAACACAATCAACTTATTTCCAATAAGGGGTGAGGAGCAAAATGAACGCTACAAATGTGTGCGGACGACCATAAAAAGGAGCAAAGCGCATGAAAAAATGTGAAACGCAATCAAGCTAATGACAAATGTTGTTGGTGCGTTATATGTAAAATAAAATTGTTATAACAAGAAGAAAGGTTTTGTGCCTCTCTGCTGTGCCGTGGCACTGACCTGAGGATAAGCACAATCTAAATATTCTAGAATTTATTGTTGTTTGAGCCTCTCTGCCGTGCGTTGGCACTGACCTGAGGCTTGGCATCTCTTTGAAAGCTCTCAGAATAGTATCTTCTTGTCAAAAACCCGTAGACCGCTCAAAATTCTCCTGAGAAATGTTGATTACCATATAAGTGTGGGATCCACAAATGCTTGTTGAAATAATAAACCTAAAAAATCACCAATGTATGTCAAAAATCTGTGTATGGATTTAGGTGGACAAATATACTGACAATCATCGTGGCAGCATTCCCCGATGGTCAAAATCAATGTGTGCTACATAACAGCTCTAGCATGATCTCCTGTTAGTGCTCCTGACTCTTAGATGAATAAGACTCTGTGATTGGTAAATATAACGTTCTCTATATCTACGTAAATATAAAAGGTCCCAAAGGATTATGTTTATGCCGGTATGATTCCATAAGAATCTTTCTAGATAAGATGAAAAATGCTTGAAGCTGTTCTACTCAGGGGGAGAAATCGTTTAAGGAATACAAAATGTTTTCAACCCGCCTGTCATGAAAAATACAAGAAATGTATTAATTAAGTTTGTTTAAAGTTTTTCTTGGTTTTAGTCATGTTTTTATCGAGTCGATGCTGGACTATGAAACAAGATGAAATCTATGAATGTCACAAATTGAACTGAACATTATCCGATAAAAGCATGTTTCTGAAATATTAAAAGGATCACGTCTGAGGTGATCACAAGGTTTTAAAGTAAAAGGATCACGTCTGAGGTGATCACAAGGTTTTCACATAAAAGGATCACGTCTGAGGTGATCAAAGGGTTTCAATTAAAAGGATCATGTCTGAGATGATCAAATGGTTTTCAGGTAAAAGGATCATGTCTGAGATGATCAATGATCATAATGTTATATATCAAATTCAAGTTTTTGAAAGGTTGGGACAAATGAAGTCAAACTCATAAGTATGAGCCAATCGCACGATTGGATCATAAATATGGGCCAATCGCACAATTGGACCATAAGTATGGGCCAATTGCACGATTGGACCATGAGTATGAGCCAATCACATGATTGGACCATGAGTATGGGTAAATTATATGATTGGATCACAAGTATCAACCAATCGTATGACTGGCTGAAGAAGTCTAAGTCAGTCGTATGACTAAACCTCAGTCGCACGAATGAATCATGCGTATGGGTCCAGTCGCACGACTGAAACACAAATCAGTATAAAAAGGGGCTCAGTCGGTCGTAGCCCTACACTTGACTTCAAAAAACACTCTCAAAACCTCCGATTGCCCAACCACCCTTTTCGAAGTTTTCTCCGTCATTGACCTTGATTTCGAATTACTAACCGATTGTTATCCATCTGCAGGTACAGTGAGACAGAAAACATATAATATGAGAAAGTTAAATCAATCCAAAACGTCCGAAACACTTAAAACAAGAACCAAGACAAAGAGCACTAAAATAGAACACTTAAATGGACCTAAACGTGTATTTAAAAGACAATAAGTGTTATATCGAGTCCATGCGCATCTAATGAATCCAATCTTGATGTGTAAATGACTGTTTTGACAAAGATTCAAAATTTTGGACTCGCACAGTGGATATGCAAAAGGACATACGCATGAAATTCAGTCACACGATAAAGCCAGATGAACGATTCAATCGCACGATTGAATCAATCGATGACTCAGTCGCACGACTGACTCAACCGCATGTCATGGCATATGACAAAGTTCAGTCGGAGGCTCAATCGTACGACTGAGTTCAGTCGTATGATTCAATCGTACGATTGAACCAGTTGGATAAAATATATTCTAACTCAAATGTTCTCTCTTGTGAACATCTAACGTGTTTGTTACTTGTGTTGCAGCAAAATGGCTGACAGATGGACGATGAGCACCAAGCACAATATCTATGCTTATCTACACCCTACGTCTAGGAACGCTTCGAAGTTTGTAGGGATCATCGATTTCCTTCAACGGTCGAGGATATATCAAGCGGTTTCAGCTCCTTGCACACCGCATCGATCCATTCAGCAGTCATTCTTGGAGAATGCAGTGGTTGATCGCTCAGTTGAGCCGTACAGGATCTGAAGTTCTATCTTCAGGCTAGATATTGATATCGGGGATGACGACTTTAGAAGAGTCTTGGATTTGGGTGAGGATGGGACTACCCAACCGAGCTAGATCCCCTGACAGTTCGGGGTTGTTTCTTGAGGATCAAGTACGCCGGCGACATCAATGCCTGCGCGCTTAACAAGAGCAACATGTGCCCGCAGTTTAAGTACTTGGAACATGTGATCCTCAAGTGCATCGCGTCAAAGAGAGGAGGATTTGATGAGATGAGTGATCAAAATCCAGAATGCATTTGTTGCACTGGTACTGAACCACTCGTTCAGTTTTTCGAGGATGTTCTTCGGGTACTTGAGGGAGAGCATAGAGGAAAAGGGGAAGGAGGGTTTTTGCATGTACCCTAGGTTCCTACAGATGATTATAGACGAGAAGCTCCCCTCACTGCCCAAGAATAAGGATGACGAGGTATTATTAGAGGTTATGGATGATACTACCCTGGGAAGGATGAAGGTTTACCACGGCAAGCAGGTGAAGCCCCCGGTCAGGAGTTTGTTTGGTCATCTAGCCAACATTGATTATGTCGCAGCAGCCAGAAAGAAGTGGCGCCATGATGACAGCGACTCCGATGTTGAGCCGGTCATGATCCCAGATGACGAAGATGATGATGACCAACATCATGGTCAAGGTGGTGGAGAGGAAGGCTCGAGCCAATCATGAGCCACTTACATGTCTACTATTCCTCCACCACCTCAGCAGAGTGGTGCTTCAGCACCTGGTGGATCTGAGCAAGCTACCATTCACCAGGACTTTCTGATTGATGATGATGACGAGTCTGATGATGAGCCGCTCACAAGGAGAGTAGGTAGTAGGGTTGTTGCTACCGAGAAGGGCAAAGAGGCGGTTGGTGGATGCCAAGCTAGTACTGAGGGTGGTGACACTGATATCACAGATCCATCATACACACCCGACCAACCGATGAGCTCAGGGGGAGCCCCGATTGCCAAGGGTTCCAGGAAGAAACGAATGGCCCAACCCTATGGAAAGAAGGGCAAGAGGCAGAGATTTGTACTGATCAGTTCTTCCACCACCACAGCCACTGCCACCACAGCCACTGCCCCTACCACTGTCGCTGACACTACCACTACTTCCATCCCAGCCACCACCACTACCATACCATCCACCACTCATATATCCTTAATCACCTAACCCACCATGCCCAAAACAGATCCACCACAATCCATTCCCACTCCTACTCCCATCTACACCACATCCACCACTGCACCTTCTACTCCCCAAGCGGGCACATCTTCCCAATTCCCACCTCCACAGAGCTCTACTCTACCCACGGTTGGGTTAGTGGAATAGTTGGTCAGCCTAAACAGATTAGTGCTGAAGCTCTTGGCAACTGATGATATGAGGGTCAACCTACTGAACCAACTGATGGCAGTAAATGCAACATAGGGAAGCAGATTGCCCAGCTTACTGAGAAGAATGAAGCTCATGAGAGAGCTTTAGGTCGAGCTCACAATCCCCTGCAAGCTCAAAACAAGCTAGTGCTTGCATCTGCCAAACAGATTGATAAGTTGGAGAAGAAGAACAAGAAGATGATGTTGAGGCTGAAAGGAATGAAGAGTGAGCCTATAGAGATTAAAGGTGATGGAGATAATGATGGAGATGATGATGATGATGATTCAAGTGATGATGAATCAGAAGAAGAAGGAGATGAGGAGGAAGCTGGAGGGAGTGGAAAGGAGGAGAAGGGTGATGATGATGATGAGGATGATCAAGCAGGTGATGCAACTGCTTTAGCTTCGACTCAATCAACAAGGGAGAGGCGCACCAAAAGAAATCAAGATCAAGGAGCCCCTTCCTCAGCTCCTCAAACTGGAGAGTCACAAGATCAAGGGAAAAGTAATGCTTAAAATGTTTGTGTATTTGAAACATTTGTACTTGACCTGTTTATTACATTAATGTAATTAATGAAAATTTATGTTTAATGTCTTGATAAATGATTAACGTATGCATTGTTGGTTGTGTAATCGAACAGATACAACTCAATAGACCGATGATTATGATATTTCTCTCCTTCAGCAAATCAAGATTCAACTCACTATGATTCTTGATTTGCAAGGGATTGTAAGATGGTCTATGAGTTATACTCTAGAGGAAGGAGAAATCATCCACGACTTGACAGATGAGCAGCTTGCCGATATGTTCAGACTAAATCCTGATGAGCTCGTCGAAGATGCTCCGGAAGTCGATGTTGTGAGTGACGAGGAGCTACAAGGTGTTGATGAAATAGAGATCGAAGATGTCACATCAAACTACTATCCTGAGTACACTGACCCTGAGAGTAATGTTATCCCCGACTTGGGTGAAACATTTGGCAGTGATACTTTTGATAAGCTGGATAAGAAAGAGAAGGAAAAGGAAAAGGATATAGGCAAAGCTCAAGCTATAGATGCTGATGTTGATCTAAAGAAGGCTGAATGGGCTGCCTGTTTGACAGAGAAGAAAGCACAACGTGAACCTACAAAGCTTAACGCCTACACCAAATTGGTTAAGAGACATCAGAAGTTGTAAGGCAAGATCCTCAGTTGGGCTTATTTTGAGGATCTGGAAGTATATGCTATGAAATGGGAGAAGGGAATTGAGTACTTCAAATATCCACATGATCTAAAGACTCTCCCTGGTTTTGAGCTAAACAGATTGGCATGTTTAGATCTTTTGTATGCCAACCTAAGGAAGATGTCGGGCTGGTTTGAGATGCATTGAAGAGAGAATACCACACCAGATGGGTAAACTTCAAACCTCAACAACCTAAGAGGTTAATTCATAAGACTGAAGTTGACCCTATCACTGGGAAGCCTAAGGTAGTGCTGAAGTGGAGTCTCCCATGTACTATGTCTAAGATCCCTTTATGGGAGATGCCTCAGGACTTCACTCCACACGTCAAATGGTGGTATTACGATTGGAGGACGGGGGAAGCGGTCATAGTTTTGAACAGAGAAGGGAAGATAGAGACGATCAGGGTATTTGACCCAATGTGGCTCACTAACTTGCCAGCTGATGATGTTTATACATTGTACAAGTGGCCACTGTTCTATGTCATGTAAGATATTGTACAAGCTCTCCAGTTCCAACATGTTATATGACTCTGCTTCGCGTTTGAGATACACGCGGGAGTTACTAGAGAGGAGAAGTACAAGAATTTATAAGAACATGTGAAGAATGTTAGACAATAGGATAAACTAGGTCCAAGAGGGAGTTTCTTGCACATATGTAATGCAAATACTTAATGAAATATGATATGTATTTTGATGTTTAATTGTTTTTGTTTATATCATATTCTTAATGTAATTGGTATTACTCATATTTATGAACATTATATATAGGTTTCAGGTTGTTGTACACAGTTCTGAGTCAATAATGATTCAGAAATGTGTTCAACTTAGTCGGGTGGTTATTCATGCTAATGGACCATACTTATTGACCATACGCACGAATGAACCATACTTATGGACCAGTCGCACGACTGAACTAGGTGACTGGATTAGTTTTATGACTAGGAAATAAGATTGACTCAGTCGCACGACTAAACCTTCAGTCGTGCGTACGAGTCAACGGATGAGTCAAACGCATGACTGGACCATGCTAATGGTTTAGTCGTACGAATGGATACTGAAAAACCTATAAATACCACATAATTTGTGGAAAAACATAACACTTCAAATACTATCATACCCTAGGCGTCCAGAGCGTCCAAGTTCGTCCATCCAAGTTCATAGTTCATTCCTAATCGATTCCAAGTCGTTTTTAATGTTTGTTTAATCGTTAGATCGATCAGGTTGTCATTCTCACTGATTGGATCACCCAAATAGAATTCCACGCTATTTGATCTGCTCTCACATAGAATCTGTTAGTACTCCATACGAAAACGGTCCTAAGAGTTCTGACTTTGAAGTCCCCTTCATAGCCCATCTGCTTGAATGAATCATTGACAATAGATTTGGGGAAAGAGAGTTCGCCTTCATCATCCAGCCTAAGATGAGTGTTGATTGTGGCTGGGGTGATGAAAATTGTCTTCCCTTGTACTGATGCAGACATTGCCTTCTCACCATCCAAGATGACCTCTTAACAGGTCCTCCAGAACTCCAGCAGTTGTTTGTCATACAGTGAAGGGTTTATTATGAGTGGGGTGAGGTAGGATGATTGAGTAAGAAAGCGGAAAACGTCTGTGAAACCAGGATCTTTCTCAGACAATAACAGAGCAACCTGATTGTGTTTCCTATGAAGGTGCATGGAGAAATCTGGTTGGTTTTGGGGTTCATGGTTGGCCATTTTAGAAAACTTTAGCAAGAAGAAAGCTAAGAACAATGAGGGCTTGTGGGTGAATTTAGGGTTATAAGTTTGCAAATGAAGAGGAAGAAGTAATGGGGGAACCGTTGTAAGGCTATATATATGGTTGGATGTGAGACAAAGATAATGGTAAAGGACAAACTTTGAAATCTGAATGTCAGTCCACCTCTAAAAAAGTGCCCAAAAAGTAGTTGTCTTGGAAGTAGAAAATCTTTCGAAGGTAATTTGTCTTTGGAGGTTTTGAGAAAACTTCCAAAGTCAATTTGAATTGTAAAGATATTCCTTAGTTTGACAAGAATTGATTCAGAAGAAAAATATTTTGAGTAATTTTTCTTCTGAGATATATTTTTTTTCAGAATATATTAAACTTCAGAAGTTTTAAATAAAGGATGAATAAAGCTTCTGAGACTTAATTGCTTTTATAAGAAAATTGTCCTTCAAAACCTATAAGTACTTAGAAGCATATTGAAGCTTTAGATGATATTTTAAAATTTCTTCCGAATATAAATTTCTCAGTAAGTAGTTATTAGTTTTGAAAACCTAAGTTTCTTTCAAAGTCAAATTGATTTCTTCTAAAGAAAAATATATCTTTTAATTCTTAAAACTCTAAGGATATCATTTTAGAAAAATTTTCTTCCAAGGAAAATTGGGCTTATAAGAGTGATATCTTAGACAACTTTAACGACACACATATTTGAAAAATAATCTTGAAAATAATTTAAGAAAAACTACTCAAAGTTAATCATCCAAATTGCTGATACAAAATACTTGAATCTCTGTTCATCAAAAGCTTTTGTGAAAAGATTAGCATGTTTTTCATTTGTGTTAACTTTGACCAGTTTAATCAATCCCTTTTAAAAATTACCTCTTATCAAATGGTACATGATGTTGAGGTATTATGTATTTGGGTGTTACACAAGATTCTCTATGTTAGAGATAGCACTATTGATGTCTATATGGATAGAAGTCTCCTTAAAGTTGAATCATAGTCTAACATTCTGAATCCAAAGAACTTAAGCATTACATCTTGCAGCAACACTGTATTCAGCTTTAGAAGTTGATGCAGACACACATGATTGTTTCTTGCATTGCCATAAGAGTATCCTTCCACCAAGGAATTAGTATTCCCTTGATGCAAACTTTGCAGTCATGTTGTAGCCACCATAGTCACTATCTGTATAAGCATATAGATTGAAGTTAGAGTTCTTTGGATACCAAAGTCCTATCTTGGGAGCTCCTTTGAGGTATCTCATAATCCTCTTAACAAAAAAGAGGTGTGACATCTTAGGGTTGGCTTGAGATCTTGCACATATGCATATGGAAACGATATCAGACCTGGTGGTTATAAGGTACATAAAAGAACCAATCATAGCCCTTTAGAGATGTTCATCAACACACTCCCCTTCAAGATCAGGTCCTAGAGAGTGGTTTCTTACTATGGGAGTCCTAGCAACCATGCACTCAATCAGATGTAATCTTGTTAGTAGTCTTGCATATATTTTGTTTATGAAGATGGCATTCAACCTACTTCACTTGATTTCCTAGAAAGGAATTGAGTTCCCCTATGGCACTCATTTCAAATCTATTTTTTATCAGCTTCTAAAACTCTTTGTAGAGCTTTGGATTAGAGGACCCAAAGATGATGTCATCAACATAAACTTGAACCAGCATGAAGTCATTCCTTGTTCCTTTGATGAAGAGTGTGATGTCAATAGTACATCTCACGTAGGCATGTTGAACAAGATACTATGATATTGTCTCATACCACTTCCTTGGAGCTTAATGCATGCCATAAAGAGCTTTTTCAAGCTTCCAGACACAATCAGGATGATCTGGGTCTACAAAGCGAGGTGGTTACTTGATATACACTTCCTCATCCCTCACTCTATATAAAAATACACATTTGATATCAAGTTGGTGGACCTTGAAATCCTTAGATGTGGTAAAAGCAACGAATATCCTAACAATTTCAAGTCTTGCCACAGGAGCAAAAACATATATGCAGTCAATCATTTCTTCTTAAGTGTGCCCTTGAACAAATTGTCTTGCCTTGTTCTTGATGACAAGTTCTGTATCATCCTTCTTATTCCTAAAAACCCGTTTGATATCTATTGGAGTCTTACTTTAAGGAAGAGGGCATAGGTTCCAAACCTTTTGTCTTTTGAAATGAAGCACCTCTTCCTACATTGCTTCAACTTCCATCTTTCAAAGCCTCCTCAATTTTTTTTGGCACAATCTGGGACAAGAAGCAAGCATGTGTATGAACAATTTTATCATTTGTTTCTCCTCTTGTTCTAACCCCAATCTCAACATCTCTAATGATGTTTGTGGTGGGATGGGACTTATGGATTCTCAGTTAAGGAATCACAGCAAGTTGGTTTGACAAACCTAAATTAGTGAAATTTAGATCTAGTGATTGAGTATCATCCACCACATCAGCACACTTATCAAGTGAAACTTGATCGAATGAGTGTGGGACATCATTGATGTTGTCTTCAGTGGAGAAGTTGCCAGCATCATGAAATTCTTGATCATATTCACCATCTCCATCTCCTGCTACATTGGAAACCCCTTCATTTGATTTTTGTGCCTCAGTTCTAAAACTAATAGGCACCTTAGTTATATCAGCTAAAGAGTTTATCATGGTTATGCTCATAGTATCTCCATTTGCATGGTTTTTTACCACTAGAGCTGAAGGAATTCTATCACTTGGTCTTCTCAGCTTAAATCTTAGATCATGATCTCCTGCTGATGTGTTACGTGTAGATGCTAAAACATCTTCAAAAGATATGTTAAAAGAGTTAATGACTAAATCAAGATCAAATACCCAATTAGGACCAGAACCGTCACACAGGGAGTGTGCTTATTGAATGTCACATTGGCCGACTCGTCAACTACTCTACTTCTGAGATTGTGTACTCTATAAGCCTTAGCTTGGAAAGAGTATCCAATGAAGTGTCCATCATATGATTTCTTATCTAATTTGGTTATATGATCTTTGGTATTCAAGATGGTGCATGGATATCCAACTGACATAAGGAAATTAAACTTGGCTATAAGACTTAGCTTAGGAAGAGTATCGAATAAAGTGTCCATCATCTCTTTTTATGCCACAGTTCATAAGAAGTCTTACCATGAGCTTTGACTACCAAAACTCTATTTTGCACATCGAAGGAAGTGTTGACTGCCTCTAACTAGAAGGTGATAGGTAGTTTAGAGTCAGAGAGCATGGTCCTTGCAGACTCAATAAGTTTCCTATTTCTCCTATTAGTAACATGATTCTGTTGAGAAGTTCTATGAGCATTATATTGTCTTGTAATACCCTTCATTATAAGATGTGTCAAGGATCTGGTTCTTGATTTTAGTTTCTTGATCATATCTTATGATTTTGACCTTCTAATCATATTGATTCTCAATTTTTGGAATGAAGTTCTTCAAGATTTCAGGGGTCTTATCCTTTGCTCTAAGTAAGATGACCCAAGTATATCTTATGAAGTCATCTGTGATCACCAGACAATAAGAAGTTCTTTGTAAACTCATTACACCGGTGTAGCCAAAGAGATCCATATATAATAAGTGTAGGGGAGTAGTGATGGAGTTTTTTTTCCTTTGGCTTGTGAGACCCTTTGGGTTTCTTTCCTTTCAGACATGTGACACAATTGTAGTCACTTATAAACTCCTTTTTTGGCATTACAGTTACCAAATCATTTTTAATTAATTTATTTATGTTCTTAAAGTTCACATGGCATATTCTTTTATGCCAGAGGTAAGACACATCATTATTGGCTTTAGATAGAAACCAATAAACTTCTCTAGATGGGAAAGTTTTCTACAAATCCATCTTATACATGTTCCTTTTCTTGGGGGCTATGAGCAGGATACGATCTTGAGGAATGACCATCTCAGGCTTGAGAACAATGCACTCAATGCTGAGCTTATCTTTTGTGACTATGCCCCTTCCGGTGATGTAACCACCTGATTCTCCTCCAAAAGCAACTGACCCTCCATCAATTTTCTCAAAATTCTTCAAAGAGCCATTGAATGTCATGTGCATTGAATAGCCACTTTCAA
>BJCO01744145.1:0-12629 GCA_018326465.1 Flaveria floridana | reverse complement strand
CCTTAGCCCTTCCCATTTTCTTCAAAGCTCTCATAACTTCATCGACTGTGATGCTTCTACAATAACACTTGTTTTGTTGCATCATTTGAGTTGTTTCATCGATCTCCGTTTGTTGATTACGGTTCGTTATGTTGAAAAGGTTATCGAAGTAAGTTTTTCATCTCCCCTTGATGTCTTTCTCCCTCACCAGGACCTTACCATCCGCGACCTTTATAAACTTCATCATTTTCAAGTCCTGTCTTCTACGTTCCCTTGGCTTGGCAATCTTAAACATGTCATGTTCACCCTCTTTCGTCTCTAACCGCTTATACATCCTCTCATATGCTGTGTTCTTTGCCTCTGACACAGACTTTTTCGCCTCTCGTTTAGCCTCTTTGTATTTATATTTTAGCTCTGCTCGTTCTTCCTCATTATTACAGCGTAAAAGCTCTTTAAAACTTTGTTGTTTAATTCTTATCTTCTCCTGTACATTTTCGTTCCACCATCAGGATTTCTTATGACCGACTGTCCTATTTGTTGTAGTCCCAAGCGTTTCCTTAGCTGCTTGAATGACTCTAGTTGCCATAGCCTCCCACTTTTGGTTAGCGTCTTCCTGTGGCCCACTCAGGTTTATTGGTATGATTTTATCTCTAAAGATGATAATATTTTCGTCTTTGAGTTGTCCCCATCTGATTGTAGGTCTACTTCTCTTAGTTGAATGGAAAATTGCTCTCTTCATTCGTAGATCTGCAACCAACATGTGATGTTGAGTGAGTACTGTCTGTCCCGGTATTGTCTTGATCCTTCCACGAGCTACGATCTTCTCTCCTTATCAACAAATAATCTATGTGTGTGTGTCTCCCGCCGCTGCTAAACGTAATTAGATGCGAGTCTCTTTTCTTGAAAAACGAATTTATGATGCTTAGTTTATGCGCTAATGCAAAGTCAAGAAGCTCCCTACCGACGTCATTCCTCAGACCATACCCAAAGCCTCCATGCACCAACGGGAAATGATCGTTGTCCTTACCGATATGCCCATTAAAATCTCCTCCTATGCATATTATTTTAAAACAACACCCCAAAATTTCTATACGGGTCGTATAGCCCCATACGCGTCGTATAGGGGGGTCGTATAGCCCTATACGGGGCGTATAACCCTCTGATAGCCCCCTGAATTTTTCCTCATAGTCAGTGTCGAAATTAGTTATACGCGTCGTATAGCCCTATATGTGTCGTATAGGGGGGTCGTATAGGGCTATATGTGGCGTATAGCTTTCTGACACCCCCCCTGAATTTTCCTCGTTTTTAGTGCATTCGACCCTATACGCCGCGTATGGACCCATACGCGACGCATAGGGGGTGTCGATTTAAAAAAGTAAGTGTCTATTTATTGGGACCCATATTTAAAGAGGAAATAAACTTTTTAACCAATAAACATTAAAAAATAATCCCAAGAGTCAAAAAAAACCCCAAAGAAGGACGAAAAGCTGGCAAACGGATGTCATCAACATTAAACGTACGGAAGCCGTTAATGACGGCGTTAGCTTATTCCGTCCAAATCTAAAAACGCCAAAACACACCCTCGGAAAATAAGAACACACCATTTTATTTATACTCGATCTTCTGTTCTTCCGTAATATAGCTCTCATTCAGATCTCTGATTCAATTAATAATAACACTACAGAATTCATCAAATTTCCTAATTTAAATCCGTTAGAATCCGTTCATCGGTCTATTGATTTTGCATCTATGAATTAATTCACGAAAATTATGTTCCGATTCGAAGAGGAGAAGATCAGAAAACGACTTTGATTGTTGTTTGATTTGACTCAATTGAGTATAGGATTCTGAATTGTTGTTTTTTGTGACGTATTTTGGTATGTCGGACGCTTTATCCGCCATTTCGGCGGCCGTTCTCCGGAATCTCTCCGATAAGCTGTACGAGAAACGGAAAAATGCTGCGCTTGAGGTTAGGGTTTGGTTTTGTTCAATGTTCAATGTTCAATGTTCGTTGTGATTTGTGAATTTGATTGTTTTTGATGTTTTTAGGGTTTTTGGTTGATCGTGATGGTTTTGTTGGTGTTAGGTTGAAGGAATTGTGAAGCAATTGACAGGTTCTGGCGATCATGATAAGATAACTGCTGTGATAAATTTGTTGACGAATGAGTATACTTACTCGTCTCAAGCAAATCATCGCAAGGTATAGGTGAAATGCATCACTGTATTTTTATTTCTAATTTCTTAATGTCATAATTGGATGTTTATTTTCAGGGAGGGTTGATTGGATTGGCTGCAGCTACTGTTGGTTTGGGCTCCGAAGCTGCACAGCATCTTGAGGTTTGCAGTCAGTTCATCAGTTGTTTTTCGTCTGTGATATTAACAACTTATTTTAGCTAATTTTCTTTAAGCTGTAGTGAGATGTAATGATTTTACAAGGTTGTAACTGTCAATGTTATTTGAAAGCCGACTATAGCCCTTAACTGAACAAATAGTATTCAGTTAATAAAACTGCAAATGTAAGATAGGTACCAGAAAACAGCGGACATGAATTCTATTACTCAAGATGCTGACGTAAAATTGTTTAATCACCACCAAAATATAGGAAAAGAAAAATTGCACGCAAACTATGATGGTAATAGATATAACTATCTAATTGCATTCTGCATGCCAAATACACATTGTAGGTCATCAATTAGGCATACTCTTTAGTTGCATAACAGTAACAACCATATCTCATAATGCTAGAATCATATAACCACATTTGTTTGGTGCTTGAAACTTTGAAGATAATATGTACAGTTCAATAATATGGAATACGGTATTCATATATGATATATGTGACATACTTCATTCTGTATTTTTGTGTATGAATGTTGAGAAGGTATTGATTTGCTAGAAATTTCAGTTATATAACTGTTTGCACTGATTTTCATTATTGAAGTTTTTCTGTGTTTTCTCTTACAATCCATCTGGCAGCAAATCGTACCACCTGTGATTAACTCTTTCTCTGATCAAGATAGCAGAGTTCGTTATTATGCTTGTGAAGCTCTATACAACATTGCAAAGGTGAGAATGAATTCTGTCATCATCAAGTAGTTACAATGTTTAAACAATACATTTTGTGTTTTGCTTATGCCCTTTTGCAGGTTGTGAGAGGAGAGTTCATTGTGTTCTTCAACCAGATATTTGATGCTTTATGTAAGCTTTCAGCTGACTCAGATCCCAATGTACAGCGTGCCACTCATCTTTTAGATAGACTTGTGAAGGTGAATAGCTTTTCTTTTTGCTATTTCTGTCAATTATGTTGCAAATGCTAAATTACATAACAAGGAAAAATTGATGTTTTTATTCTTGGAAACAGGACATTGTGACAGAGAGTGATCAATTCAGGTGATTTATCTTCAATTTTTATAGTTATAATATTTGTTTGATTTGGGTTCATAACTAGTCCCTTTTTGGTTTTTTCTTTGTCAGCATTGAAGAATTTATACCTCTGTTAAGAGAACGAATGAACGTGTTAAATCCTTATGTACGCCAATTTTTGGTTGGATGGATCACAGTGTTGGACAGTGTTCCAGACATTGATATGCTCGGTTTTCTTCCAGATTTTCTTGATGGTAAATGATCTCACTTCAGAATTAAATGGTATTAGCTGTGAATGTGCATGTTTTTTTGTCTCAGACATTTGTTGGACTCAACTGACATGTGGAGATCACAGGTTTATTTAATATGTTAAGTGATTCCAGCCATGAAATCCGGCAACAAGCTGATTCAGCGCTCTCAGAGTTCCTTCAGGAGATTAAGAACTCCCCGGTATGATACCGTAACTAATCTTATATCATTGCTTTCATTGACATCCATGACTTGCTGATATGTTATAAGCACCTGTTAATCTCCCATATTACTGTTATTGAACTAGAAATCTTTCATGTTTTTGTGAGTAGCAAAAATTTTCATTTATTTACAAATTTCTGACTCTAGCAGTGCTACTCATGAAGTCTGTAGATTATGGCCGCATGGCAGAAATACTTGTGCAGAGAGCATCTTCACCTGATGAATTCACTCGTTGGACTGCGATCACCTGGGTAAGAATACTATTTTAAATAATTATAATGTGGTTTTTTTATAATTAGTTTGAATAAAGTGATTAAGGAAGTTTTATGCATTAAAATACACTTTTGGCAACTTTTTATTTTTAACAATTTAACTCATTCAGCCCACTTCCTTTATAAATATATTTTATATTTTCAATGTATGACCCCGTTGAGACAAAATATAACGCAAATTGATAATTCAAATGTAAATGTGTCGAAATTGTGAGCTCTGAGATTTTTGGAAGATGTAGTTTTGGTCTTTTGTGTACGTGCATACTTTGATTAGACAACTAATTTCTGCAGATAAATGAGTTTGTAAAACTCGGAGGTGATCAGCTGGTTCCGTATTATGCGGATATATTAGGAGCTATCTTGCCTTGCATAGCTGATAAAGAAGAAAAGATACGAGTTGTAAGTATATTGTTGTTGTTATTATTATTCTAATAAGATTATTTAACTAATAATAATTGCTATTGTTGTTATTATTATCAATAATATAGTAATAAAATTTGAAAAAGTAAATAAAAGACATCAGTGTCAGCATTAATAATTTGTTCATTTCTAACTTCATATGCCACATCTCAAAAATGACTCACACACGCCAAAATTATTACACATATTTATTATAAGACAAAAACGGTAAGAACTCTCTTATTTAGGAATTAAGTTGGGGACTTGCAAAAAATCGAATACACCATTAGTTTTTATGATATAGGCCTATCTTTGAATAGTATATATTTATAAGTTCTTGACTTTTGTGACTATCAGGTAGCTCGTGAAACCAATGAAGAGCTTCTTGCAATTAAGGCTGATCCTACTGAAGGATTTGATGTTGGAGCAATCCTCTCCATTGTAAAGAGGTCAGACATTATTTATTTTCTTTAAGTTTTAGTCTGGGTTTTAGGGTTTGCTTATGGGTTTATGAATTTTTTTTCGTCGTTATTAATAAAGGACAATCAACTAGTACCCATTTTGAAAGAGTTTATGCTCCATGTATTTGTTTTCAGTGTTGATTTTCCCCTTATTTTTCCAGGCAGTTGTCTAGTGAATATGAGGCCACTCGGATTGAATCATTGCACTGGATTTCAACTCTTTTAAATAGACATAGGACAGAGGTGACCTTTTACATTATTTCATTGTTCAATTTGCTATTAGTTTTTATGTATGCTCTCTGTTGTAATATGTATTCACACTCTTAGTGGTAAAGAAAAGAAAAGAAAAATCTAAAAAGGAAAATGCTTATACATGTACCAGGTCCTGTCGTTTTTGAATGATATATTTGACACTCTTCTCAAAACATTGTCGGATCCCTCTGATCAGGTAATATTTCCATTGCTGCTTCATTACCTCTGTTAAATATTTCATTGTTTTTCTTTTGAATTTCAAGAGGGGCCTAAATATTATATTTCAATCATTCTTTTATATAAAACATAAAAATTTGTAGTTGATTGGAGTTCTCGCAGTTCTGAAGATATTTGTGAGTTTTCATATGATCCTAACCCTATTTATATATTTGGGTTGTTTATATGGTAACTTGTTAGGTAGTTCTCCTAGTACTAGAGGTTCATGCATGCATAGCAGAGGATCAGCATAACTTCCGTCAGCTGATTGTTTTCTTAGTTCATAAATTCCAGACAGATAAAGTACTCCTGGAAAAGTGAGCTTCATTCTTTGGTTTCTTAAATAAGAAAATTGTCTGGATTAATTGTTTCTTATTTCCTCATTTGATGCATTGATGAAGCGATTTTTTTAACATCCTTCTACAGGCGTGGTGCTTTGATTATTCGCCGGCTTTGTGTGCTTATAGATGCTGAAAGAGTTTACCGGGAACTATCTACAATTCTTGAAGGGGAAGCTGACCTGAACTTTGCATCTACTATGGTTCAGGTCCTTGTTATCTTCTTTTAATAATTACTTTTTTTCCCTTCATGGAAGTCTAGAATCAAGTTTAAAAAGTTACCGTGTTATAGTTTGACAATTTAGCTCCAAACTCCTTTGCAACTAAGATTACCTATCTGACACTTAAAAGTCTTATTTGGTACTGACCTATATGGGTAGAATATGCAACTGAATACAAGTATAATTGATAGAAAGTTGCTCTCCTGGTATACAACACCTTGGTATGAGGCTTTATGAAACTTAATTAGAGTAGAGAGAAGGTAATATTTTGCAGTTTCTGACTCTTTTCACATTCCAGGCTTTGAATTTGATTCTGCTCACTTCTTCTGAGTTGTCGGACCTACGAGATCTTTTAAAGCGGTCACTAGTAGATGCTGCTGGAAAGGATTTATTTCTTTCATTATATGCTTCATGGAGCCATTCATCAATGGCCATACTAAGTCTATGTTTATTGGCACAGGCAAGTCTTTAAAGAAGTTGAATAAAAAAGGAAACCTATAAATCAGGATAATCTCCATGTTAACTCTATTGATTTTTATACTATTTTGTTTGATTTGTTTTTATAGGCTTATCAGCATGCAAGTTCAGTCATTCAGTCTTTAACCGAGGAAGATATTAATGTCAGATTTTTGATTCAGCTGGATAAGTTAATAAACTTATTGGAGACTCCAATTTTTGCTTATCTTAGGCTGCAGGTGTGTTGCTATTCAACTTGTTAAAATCAAAATTCGAGTTGGTTTGCTTTTTAATTCACGAAACTATCACAGTGATGTACATGAAAATTTAGGGACTATATTAGCTCCTGTATCTTTATTATATGATATTATTATTACTATTACCATAATTTCTATATTGTTGTAATTATTGTTGTTATTATTTTTATTATCTTTCTTTTGGGATTATTTGAGCCTTCTCATATTCTTGCAGCTTCTTGAACCTGGAAGATATATATGGTTGTTAAAAGCCTTATATGGTCTTCTTATGCTGCTTCCCCAGGCATGTCCCCTTTATGTGAATTACCGCTTATTTATATTTGTTGGCTTGTTGGTATTCTTGATGTTACTGATTAGTAAGTGGACAGGTTGGGTTATAGGTTATAGTGGATCCAGGTTGTGTTGACTTGCAAATTCAGAATACCTTTTGTCCAGTCTAAATTTTTTAAATAAAAAGAATTAGGAGGTTTTATGCAATATTAGTACACGTGGGAGTGACTTTTGACTCATTTCGGCCACTACTAATGAATCTATGATTAGATCATAATTTTGTGTGCCTTTTCTACCATTACAGCAAAGTGCAGCCTTTAAGATCTTAAGGACTCGTTTAAAGACTGTGCCTTCATATTCCTTTGACAAGGAGCGAGCCAACCGTACATCATCTGGGAGTCCTTCCGTACATTTTTCAGATGATGGTAACATGAACATGCATAACGGAATAAACTTTGCACCTTGGCTGCAACAATTCCAACAGATTCAGCAAAAGCATCGTGCACATTACAAAACACAAGCACGGTCACACATCACTTCCACGCACTCCTCAAAGGTTTGTTTCTTCTTTACTTTTCACTAAAGGAGCAATATTACCGGGTCGGCAGGCTAAGTGTCAAAACGGGTTACCTCTAATGCGGGTTGAAACAGGTTGGGTTGGGTCAACTTGTCAACACTCGTCCTTTTTCTGAAAGTTTTTATAAATTAACAAATGTTAAAATAATAATCTTCTTATTTTTAATAAAGCAAGTTTTAGGCGGTTGAAAACACTTTGGGGACTTGCAACCACACTTTTTAGCCAAGTAATAAAATTTCACACGGATGGAGATAAGTCACAAGTGATACAAACCCGATTCAAACATTTTTTTAATAAACGGGTTGAACTTCTACCACTACTTTCACCTTAAAATAATCTGTTAAAAATGCATAAGTAGAAATAACATACCTTTCCGCAGGTGAAGGAGGTCCAAAAACCCGAAGTGTTTAGAGGACCACCTGTGCCAGAGTTGACCAGGCTTCCTTCAAGATTATCCCGTAAAGGTCCTGGACAACTATAACTACGATGACGGATGCTGATCAAAGGCTCATTTTGTCGCCATGGTCAAAATTGGGTATGGTTTGTATATTGTATATCATCATATTTTCATTGAACTCATGAAGATATTTTTCTATTTTATTTTTTATTCGGTTTCCAGAATCGTGGCTGGATGCCTTCAAGCTATTATTCTTTACTCTGGACTATTTTATCGCACTTGTGGTTGTGTTGTTTTTATTGTAAGCCACAGGACCAGAGGTTGCATATCATTCCGATGCTATTTTTATAAAAATAAAACTTTTCAGTTCTCTGTTTAGAGCATAAACATTTGATGTTACTTCAAAATTTCTATCTTATGATCTCTGTTTCTATGAAGTAACTCTACTGCAGGATATCATGTTGCAGTTAGTAATATATAAAGTCACAGTTTATCGTGTTATCCTAACTGGTTATATAATTTTCATCATTGTATCTTACCATTTGACGCCAAAAATCATACGGTAATTCAAAATAAATAAATGGTACTAAATGTTTTCCGAAAAAATGCCACATGAGGCGTGCACATTGACCATTGTTAAGCAACAACGTTTAGAACAACGATTCAAACTCTAGAATCCGGAGTGCTATACATACATATGTACATATCCTACAAAATATATGAGATAATAATAAATAGATCTCTTTTAAGGATAAGTGGCAAACTCAACACTCACAAAGCATATATCTTTTCATGATCAGATTCATCATCTGTAATATGGGCGGAATATGACCACGAAAACGACTTGCTTCCGCTGGCCCTCTTAATCCGCCTCTGAGAATCGTTACCATAAGGCCGGAAATGTTTCCTACAAGCAAAATAACACAAGCACACAAGCGTCCCCACGAGAATGGGGACACCAACAACTGTAATAGTAATAGCCATCCAAGTACTCCTTTTACCAACCACCACGAAAGCAATCGAACAGAACGCCCCACAAGTACTAATCCCGGCTGCCCACATTAACTTATTTACAACCGAAACAATCTGTCTCTGGGCCTGAGTGTCCCATGCCACCAATGTGATTTGAACCACCACAACCGCTAAGGATATAAACAGTGACGTGGCGTTAAAAAGACAAAAAGCCCGAAAAGCTGGAGTGTGGGCTATATCTGCTTCACCTGCTTGTTTACCCTTGACCAAATACTGGCCCGGGAGGTTAAAAATTGCCAAAAAAGCTATGGACGCGAATAAAACGGCAACGACTGTTAATGAATTGATGGTGTTTTGAACCGCTTCCCTGTGGATCTTTTTAAGTTCTTTAGCAATACCTGAAACGCGTCTTTGTGTCTTTTCATTTTGTAAAAGTTGTGAGTGGACTTCGTGTTTGATGTCACTCACGGTCCTTTTGAGTTGCATTTCCTCATCAATTCTGCCAACATGGCGAGCATGTTTGGCACCGGCCTCAGTTAAAGCCTCCATGATTTCTAGCTTCGGTGGGCCATAGTTCAGCTTATCAGCTATATCCATTGCAGTTTCTTGTTGATGATTGATTACATTGACACCAACTGAGGTGAAGCTCAGTAACAAGATTACAATCTGAACAGAAACATTGATCGAAAAGGGCATAAATGAATGGAACATGACGAAGATAACGAAATAAGCAATAAATCAATAAAATGTACCTCTGGTCGGCATTTCCTAGTGGCTATATGAATAGCAGTATTACCCTTTTTGTCACGTTCATTTAGGATCGAGTGATCTGCAAGCAACAAATCCTCCACCACAGCAGTACTCTGCCCTTTAACAGCCATATGAAGTGCAGTTTGACCTTTCTTATCTTTAATCGCCACAATTCCCGAATCTCTTTCGATAAGTGTTTTAACCATGGTTGTTTTACCATATCTAGCTGCTGTATGCAATGCAGTTTTACCATTTTTCCTCACTATCGTTATGCAAGTAGCATCTGCATCTAAAATGGCATTCACAACATCCAGATGATCCTTCACAGCTGCTGAGTACAATGGGCTCGTGTTTGTCCCATCACATACTTTGCAAAGCTCAGGCCACAAGCCCAAAAGCTTGTTCACAATACCTAGATTATAGCAGCAAACATTGTAAAATCTTAAAAAAAACAATCTTTTTCTACACCCGAATGATAAAATAGATGTGATGACACATCCTATCCCTTGTACCGATCATTATTGTTTGTTTAGCCCATAATATAACTACCCAGTGGAAAGTTCCCAAGAGGTCACCCGTCCACAGTCCATACGTCCAAAACATGTTAGACTAACTCAATATCTCTCCGACAGACAAAGGTCCTAAAACAACGTGAGATTTGCCTAAGGTCGTACTTCATATTTCACCATGGTTTAGTATAGAGCTTTGTATTACAACATTTTTGTAACACTCATGATTCATACTTAGATCTAACTTTGAATTCCACCATTCTTTTTAGTTATTTGCAGTTTATTAGATAAGAGGGTGTTTGGGATTGATGATTGCAATCAATTCAACTCTTACCTAGAGATGATAACTTACAATCATATATGAAATCACAAAAAGTCAAATTTCAATCAAATAACGAAATCCCCAAAAGCAATCGATTCAGTCAAACTGATAAGATCCAGCTTACAAAGAAGATGAACTAATTTCAATTACCTATATGCCCCCTTTCAGCAGCGATATGAAACGCATTGAAATCCGCTTTAGCCCTAATCTTCACAATTTGAAGATCGCAGAACTTCAGCAAGTAATCAAACACTTCCTGTGCGTTATTCTCCGCCGCGATGTACACCGCCGTCTCTCCGGCATCGTTCTGCATCGCCATCAGAGCCGCCACCGAAGCTCCGTCGGAATCCCCATCGTCGTTCACGATCCGTTTGATCGACTCAAGGTCCCCCGATCGGACGGCTGCAAACAACGTTTGATGCGAGATGAATCGAGGCGATTTTGATGATGATGAATCCATTATCATCTGCAATCGAACACCCAATTTCTCAAATTCTCTCTCTTTCTTATCTTGTTGGTAATTAGCAGATTCAATGGTGTGAAGAACAGAGAATCTTTCGTGCTTTTCCACTAATTTGTAGAATAATGTCAATAATTGCTTGTGGGGTTCGATTGGTGCTTAAAATATTCGTTTCATCAACCGTGATTTGTTGCTTTGTGCTGTAAAACTTGATGAAGTTTGAAAGTGATGGAGACTTGTTTTACTTACTTTACTGTGTGTTTTTATAGTTTTCTAAATCTCCGGTGGTAAGCTTTCGCCGGCGATTGAGGTTACTAATATTAGTAAGTGGTGCTTGTAAATACAAAAGCTTTCAAAACAACCCTTTGATTTTTAACATATTCGATTTACAATAAATTGTTCCCATGTGCTTGATTTTAAGGTTGCAAACAATTCAAATGTTCTACCGGATTGCGACGGGTAGTTCTTTTATATTTGTTAGTTTAATAAACAAACGAACATGAATAAGAAATTACGTTTTTTTTATTAAATCAACGAACATAAATAGTGGTTTTTTCCTTTCATTTGTGATCGTGCGGTGGGTAGTTCGTTTATGTTTGTTTGTTTGATAAACAAACAAACATGAATGAGAAATTCCGTTCTCTTTGTTAAAATAATGAATATAAATAGTGGTCTCTTTGGTTTATTTGTGTTCGTGAATGCTCAGTGATGTATTTGGTCATGTTAAACGAATGAATATGAACAAGGGCTCATTCGTTGGGGTGTAAACGAGTCAAGTTGGCTGGCAATATACTTGGATTGGGCTTGAAAAAAGCCTAATCGAGCTGAGATTAAACGAGCTCAAGCTCATATTATGGCTCGTTTGCTAAATGAGCTCGAGCTTCAGATGTCGAGTTAGAGCGAGCTCGCGAGCCTAAACGAATTTTTTTATTAATATAACTTGTTTAATATTATATATATATATATATAATATTATCATATATAAATTTAAGAAAAAATAATTAAATAATATATATTATCTTATATAATAAGTAAGATTATAACTAAATATAAAAGTAACCATAAAAAAACAATATTTAATTAATCTAATGATAAACGACCCAAGACCGAGTTGAGGTAGAGCCTAAAAATTTCTAACGAACCGAGTTCGAGCTTTAGAAATAATACTACAAATGAGCTGAGCTCGAGCTTTCTAAAGTTAAAACGAGCTTAGCAAGCTTGTGCTCGAATTGGCTCATTTACAACCCTACTTCTCCGTGTTTGTTCGGTTCTTTTACTGTTTAGCTTCGTTAAACTTTTCATTTAACCCAACTAAACGCGTATGAGGAATTAGTGTGTCGAGGTGGAGAGGCTCGTGGGAAGTGCATAGATGGAGTAACTAATATTTTTCAATAACATACGTTTATACAATAATGTTTTATGAATACTTTTATTTTTTTAATTAAAAAGCAAGTATATTATTAAACTCATACAAACAGAAAATGTGAGTAACTAATTTTGTTCGGGAAGTAAATGTATAACAGGAAAAGACCATGACAATACATTAAATATTGATAGAGGGCCTAATTCCAAAGAAACGTGAATTATATAAAGACTTTTGTATGTAATTTCTCCCACATGGGACGTATATTATATATCAATTAAATTAAATAATAATACGATATCTATATTCGATTTGGTTATATTG